>MU278588.1:0-82492 GCA_022385745.1 Cubamyces sp. BRFM 1775
AGCTTTTTTCCGAGCCTTGGATCGCGCGGAAGGACCATGTTTCGTCTTCGAATGTTTGCTTGAGGAATCACACCGTGCGTTGCGGTGATGTCCGTTGCGGGTCGACCGCGGTTGCCACCTGCCCGAGCAGTCATGGCAGAAACACTGAACGTAGCCTTTCTGCAAATAGTATCAGTATCCTCTTCGCAGCTTGCGCAAAGTATCAACGCTCATACCGGTGGCATGAGGGGACCAACAGCAAAGTTACGAAGCGCTCAGCGAGGTCAAGCATCAAGTGTGGGGAGCGCCCAAAGTGGCGTACTGATGAGTATTTACAGGCGCTTGGGTTGCAGCGAAAGCGCGAGAACAAGGTGTACTACATAGTGTAGACCAACATGCGTACATTGCATATCCGAGGGTGCGACGTAGCCGATGTGGATGCGCATTCGTAGGACGCGCGCGCGACATCGAGTATCCTAAGCCGCGCGCGACGTGGGAACGCGCGCCGGAGTCTACGCGCGCCAATACGGATACGCTCGGCTCGCGAGTCCAGATAGCATGGCCTCTACGCGATCCCGACTATTCGACGAACGTTCCAGTACTACTCCCTGCTCGACGCCCGCTACACCTTCAGCTACAACACCTACACCACCTACGCCAGCGTCTCCCCCAAGGGCTACTTCTGCGCTTAACGCAGTGAGGATTCGTACGATATCGTGTAGTTGTACTCACCAGTCCTACATCCGTAGCCTGAACCTGGGAAGGTTTGAAGAATAGAGCCATGCACAATCTTCCATGGACGTGTGTCACTGCGCAATTTCATGCAGAACAGCGCAGCAGCAGAAGGTATGTGCAGAACAGCTAATGTGAGAACGTCCCTCGTAGATCAGGGTGCAGAAACGCCGCCCGCACAGATCGCAGCCCCTTGGACCCTTGGAATGCAGGTCCTGACGCAGTTGCGATAGACGTCGAGGGAATGACGATGAACGCAGGGAACATCGGACGGCGAAAGGTACAGAGAATCTCCGTCTGTGACAACCATGTGGGCCTGATCTTCCGGAGTTGCAGGACTGCTAGCGGCCCACCTGGGCTGATGCTGAGGCGAGTGTATGTACGGTTAGATCTACACTCGTATATTGAAATTGCTCGTGAGGACGACAAATCGTTGTCCGTCCTAGGACCGAAAGAATATCAGATTCACTGAACCTGAAGACCCATTGCTCGCCCTGCATTGATTGATCTCGCCGAAGGTATGATCCGTCACAGCTGAGAATACGTTCACCAACACAACTCCATCAACGTCCTCTCCTTAGCTGCAGTCATGGGTCCAAGCCCAAAATCGGCCGCCCGTAAGGCACTTCAGAAGATAGTCCGGAATCCAACAGGAGACACTTTGAGCACTGAGATGCGACCGCGCCTGCGGGCTTATGTTCGGCATACCTCATCGTCGAAAACTGAAGGTTTGCTGTCGGTGGTTCCTTACTTGGGCGATTGATGATATGTCGCACCATCCTGAAGGTGGCGGTCGTGTGAACCATCAAACGTGCCGCCGGGCCAAGCTAATCCCATGCATATCCCGGACCCGAGGGCTGTACACAGTCTTTGTGGCGGCATATGCTCAACCTCCAATGTTTCCTGTATCAACTATCGGCGCTGTTGCACCAGCACACTCTCAGCTTGTAGACTCTCGGATATTGACACGAGTGGAGTTCGCAGGAATCACTCGTACGGCGATAATTCGCCCACACACTAAGTACCCCGCCAACAATTCCCGTGCACACCGCGCGCGTGCATAGGTACAATGTCTCGAGCGGAACCCGCGCCCTAGTCCATCATCAAGAAGTCGAGAAGGCAGAGGAAGCATGCCCTCCGTGCTGATGCTATCACACCGCCCACAGCTGATAGTACCTCTCCGCCGCCTTTGTCCTTGCGTCCTTGCTCCTCGGCGTGGAAAGTCTGACCGGCCGCTGCTCAGTCTCGTGCTCTCTGCAGCATTGCTGTGAGGCGCAGCGGCCGACTGCGGTCATCCAGCACCCAGCATGCAAAGACAAATACACGGAGAGCAAGGGGGTATAGCGAGGGTATATGAAGAGGCCCGAACAGGGCGGAGAGCAGGCAAGCCTCGAAGCCCACACGCTTTCTACAGGCCCTCCAGCGATCCTCGGTGCTTCTCCTTCTGCCACCTTCTCGTAGCATACACTCGACAGGGAAGCGTCCCCCAAGAACAGCAGCAGCACGCGATGCGCTTCTCACCCGTGTCCCTCCTGTCTTTCGTCATCCTCGCGCTCGCCGGGGCCTCTGCGGTGGCCGCCGCTCCGACGACTCCGCCCACGGTCGACTGCGATGCCTCTGAACGTGAGTGTCTCATACGCAGCTGAGCACTTATTGGTGCCGCAGTCAGCTGGCTGTCCCGGGCGTTGTGCAATCCGAGTTGTGCTGACACTCGATACCTCCGGCAGCGGCAAAGCGGAGCGATCACGTCGAGAACTGCTGGCTCTGAACCCCT
Source organism: Cubamyces sp. BRFM 1775 (assembly GCA_022385745.1). NCBI lineage: Eukaryota > Fungi > Basidiomycota > Agaricomycetes > Polyporales > Polyporaceae > Cubamyces > Cubamyces sp. BRFM 1775. The sequence continues at coordinate 2,486 of MU278588.1, forward strand.
GTTAAACCTCGGTGCCGGTATAGATTCCCGGTGACTGACTTCGCGTGTTGAGGTGAGAGTTAGCGCGATCTCTCTTGGGATCATAGTATTGACCCGTACGCACAGATAGACGATATTGGAAGGCCTCGCAACGCTTTGCTAAGGCTCGGGAGTGTATGTTGTTGTAGCTGATTTGTAAATATGTATTCTGTGTCTCAACGCGAGAGTGTGCCCACCATTGTAAGTGAAGTATCAAGGTGATCTAGTGACGACACAGAGTCCGCTCGCTGCGAGGCAGAGGACGTCTAGCGATCATGCTCATCGGACATACCGGGATCCTGAAATGATAATCTGAGAGTACCGATGCACATGTTCAAAGACATCTATGGGGTTACTTTTCTTGTAACGTCAGTCAGAGTCCGGCCCTGTCGGATTCAGGCGCGTCGTTCGAGCTGCACAAGGATAGGCCCGGTGCTACCCAAGTATGATCGCGGCCTCCATACGTTATCCGTCGTCGGATAATCGGGAGTCCGGGGCGATGACTCGGACACAGTCTTGAGCCCTCTGACCGACCTCGCAGGTAGCCTGTGCTCACGCTTGTCACCATTTGACGTGCCAAGCGGCGGCATGGTGGCGGTCATCCTAGAAATGCGCTCACGTCCGCGTGGTACCTGTCTTGATTGCAACGGCATGCGATTGTGAGCGCTCCTAGCAGTAGCAGAGAAGACGTTTTGCGGAGGCTCTGTCCTGAAAGGGACATAGACATACCGAGCAAATGCATCACGAAGCTGCGAAGTTCAGAAGACGAGGGGGAATGCACGCCCGTCCGCTGTCCAACTGTCCATTTTGAAGTGCAGATGAAGGCGATAGTGTCCCTCTCGAGGCACAACGGCTTTCCTCAGAGCGACATTCTCGCAGAGACGGTGTGCCCAAAGACTCACTTGCCTGATTGGCATGCAGGCAAAGAAGACCTGAGGTATAAGAATAGTCGTGTGAGGCACTCTGGAAGCACCGACCCTTGTCTTCCTAGGAATCTCGCAGGCTCGACAAGAGCGCGAACCATCCCGTCAGCGGCGAACCATGCAACAACAGCGTCAACGCAAACTCAATCCGGCGCCGTCCTTGTTCAAGGTGGCTTTGGTCATCCTCGCGCTCGCCGGCCTGGCTATTTCGGTGGGGGCCGCACCAGTGCCGCCCCCAACTACGGACTCCTCGGACTGCGTGATCCAACGTGCGTAGTCGTCAGCGTGCGAAGGATTACGGCTATAGACGTCCGCTCACCTTCTTTCATAGAGAAACGAAGCGAGCACGTCGAGTCGTGCTGGCTCTGATTGTAAAGGAAGACTGATGAATGGCTGCGAAGGTGCTAATTCTCTGTGTAACTCGCTGCGCAGAAGCCTGACTCCATTTCATCTTGAAGGACGCTTCGCCAGGGCTCGCTGTACTGAGTACGCAAGATGAGATTGGGGCTGAAGAGCAGATGTATTATTTGTATAAGGCTTGGGGCGTTAATTCCCTATGCATTCAGAGAGGTTCAGTAGGCAATTCACTCGCGCTAGGATCAAGATCAGTGGTCCCTAGTGGCTCACTGGCAATATGTGTGCATCCGCGCCCGCGACTGCGCGCCATCTATGGATACGTCCCATCCGACAGGAGCATATCCAAGAGAAAGCGGCAACTGGGTCTAGATCGAGCGTATTCCTGTCTTGCTTTGAGGCTAAATGGCCCGAGTTCTATCGCCAAAACTATAAAGTGGGTTTGAGCATACCAGGTAAAGGGCACCTTCCGACCCCACGGTCACACTGTCCCCATACGCCCGAGCCATCTCCGAGTCATAGCACGACAATGCTTGTCCAGCTTCGGACCTTTATTCTCGCGATCGCCCTTGCGTCGCTCAGCGTTAGCTTCGTGGCTGCCGCGCCGACGCCCGGCACCGAAATCGACTGTGGCGACCCTGGCAGCGACGTCGGTGAGTAGGCCACCTGGTGAAGGCCCGGCGTGATGGCGCGCCTAGCAGCTGAACATCTTTTGCATTGTTACCAGGGAGGCGAGAAGACCATATCGAGAATTGTTGGCTTTGATAGCCCTTTTGCTGTTGTCCGAGAAGTATGCATTAGCCCTGAGGATGAAGAAGAAGTAAACGTTTACTGACACGAGTATATCCATCCATGACCAGCGTTCGCGGATACGTTGATGATACCGGGTCTTCCGTCCCGGGTAGCAGTGGTGTTCACGAGTGTACCATTATGTAAATGTGTCAATACCGGAGCACAGAGAGGGTAGCAATTGCCGCCGAACTGCATCTGTTTCTTGCAAACATCTCCATGGATATCACTAGCTTCTTGAAAGCTTAACGGTTATAACTATAGCGAGGCAATGGTGGTGGACATAGATCAAGTTAGCAGCCGTGCAATATTTGGTTGGTTGCGGCCGGCGGGCCTCAAAATTAATCAGGCAGCAGCTGGCAAAACGGGAGAAAAAATAAGCTCCGATACGGGGAATCGAACCCCGAGCTACCGCGTGAAAGGCGGTAATGTTAGCCGTTACACCATATCGGATTGTTCTTGAGGGTTCGCCAAAAGCATGTGATACTCAAACTTCCAAAGAGACGATACTTGGATTTGGTTATGGGTTGAACTAATGCAGCCAGATGCAGAGTGTCGAGGCTTGAGCTCAGCGGGACGAGTCATCTCATTCACCACTCCACACATACTGAAGTCTGTCCCCTGGCGTGATACTCTCGGTTGGTTGTACATCTCCTCTAGGCGTCGAATTGTGAGCAATTGCAGTCTCTGAAATGGAGCACTCATCCGCCGAGTACAAGTTGTACCACCCGAGCAGCACTCATAATACAGCCGTTTGACATAGATGCCGAGTTGTACCGCTGTGCGCCCCGATTGTCCCACCTCGACAAGTACTTCAAGTCATCCCAACCATACGACGTCAACGTATCGTCCCACGCTAGTCCGGGACGCAGCTACATGTGGCATAGCGAGAGTCAACGCCGGAGCTAGTGGGCAGTGTACTCCCACAGTACCGATCCCGATAGGTAGGACCGACGTGCGCTAACAGTCTAATACCGATTATACCGTGATCCTCAAGTCTTGGCGAAGGTCACTTGGTTGAGTCCAACGGCGGTGTCAAGGATCGCCCAGCGCCGTTGTCAGTTGAGCGACCTGCGCCGGAAACAGCGAAATGTGCGACGTCTGTGGCGAAATGGCCGGATGCGACAAGTCGCACTACGTACCAGGTATCGTAGACAGCCATTGGCCGGAAGAGTCTGAGCCACCGGGTATAAAACAAAGAAATCGTGTCAACTTATACGGTACTCACTTCAAGTTGCACTTACAGTACGACCAGAACTCTCCGAGGCAAGCATGAGAAAGTCGTCGTTTGTGGTGCTGTTTTCCTGATGCGTCTTACAGCACTAGTAACCACCATGGGCCAAGGCGGATACCTCGTTATTTGCAACGCGACCCCGTACAACTGGCACAGGTCGTACCAGCATTCCTACCAGATGAAATCCTGGGATTTCCCGCTCGATATCCATCCTTGGACGTCCATCACCCTCTACGTCGAGTTCGACGAGGGCGCGAAGGAGCGCCCCGGCGACGACGGGGGCGACGCCTACTACCAGCTCCTGAACGACAACGCGCAGACGGAGTTCCACTTCGCGGTCAAGTTCCGCGACCTCCTCGCGCGCTTCCCTGCGTTCCCCGTCGAGATGCCCGGCGAGCATGTCCCTCGCGGCGGCGAAGTTTCGCTCGGCTGGCGGCACGATAACAGCGTCGTCTTCGTCCTCGCCGGCGAGATTGGCAACCTGCGCCTAATCAAGTACTAGGCCGTCGGGGACGGTTAAGGTACGTGCTCCTTGACAGCTATCTACGCGAATGCGCGAGCCTGAGGACTTATTCGAAAGACTCATTAGGCCCGGTCTGGTGCGAGGGAAAGGCTCTGGACAGACGCGGACCTACAGCCTTCGGTTGTCACACAGTTGAGGCGGGCGGGCATGGAAGCGGACACAGTAAGGAGCACGGTCCATGTAGCATACCTACTTCTGAGAATGATTTCTCTTGAGTATCGTAGCCTCGCGACCTATGCCTTGTTGTGCACGACTCGCAGTGGAGCACAAGCTATACACCTGAGCATCACAGATGATACGGTCGGCAGTACCCCGCAGTCCGCGCCCTCGACTATGCATAAATCATCACACGCTGGTCCGGGGCGAAGCTACATGTAGCATAGCAGGACTCAATGCCGGAGCTAAGAGATGATGCACTCCCACAGTTCCGATCCCGATGGGTAGGGCCGACGGGCGCTGGCAAGCTGAGTTGTCGGGGAGGTCATCGGAAGCAACGAAACGCGCGATGCCCGTGGCAGAACGGCCGGATTGCGACAGACCGCTCGGTGTCCAGGGTTTCGTGGTTGGCTATTCTCTGGAAGGGATTGAGCCATTGGATATCGATATAAAGGAAACATGGTGACTTCTGCGGCACCTACCTCGCGCAATTCTCAGAGCACAACCAACACACGAAGGCGCGCATGAGACGATCGTCGCTGTAGAACTATTTCCCTGACGCATCCTACAGCACTAGTGGTCACCATGGGTCAAGGAGGATACCTCGTCATTTGCAACGCGACCCAGTACGACTGGAAGAGGACGGACCAGCATTCGTACCAGATGAAAGCCTGGGACTTCCCGGCCAGCATACCTGCATATACATCCGCCGCCGTGTACGTCGAGTTCGACGAAGAGCTCGTCAAGGTTCCTAGCGACGACTCGGGGGACGCCTTTTACGAGATCGACCGGGAAGCGTTTCCGCCGTTGTCGTTGAAGTTCGAGTTCGCGGTGACGTTCTGTAACCTGCTCGTACGCCTCCTGGGTAACGGGGTCAATGCCGCTACGGGTACAGTCGTTCCCGACTCCGTGTCAACCAGCAGTACAGGCAAGTTCGAGATCAACCTCGGCTGGCGTCACAACGGCAACGTCGTCTTCGTCCTCGGTGCCAGTAGCGATATTTCGCTTCAATACATCGTCACTTAGTGATTGTATGTAGGTACCTTCCACAACTTCTGAAGACTCACTCAAGAGAACAGAAACCTCTAGGTCCAGGCCGACTCGGAGTATGGCATGACGGTCGAATTGGTGGAACCAATTGCTTGCTACGGGGCCGAGGATGTGCTTATCTCTCGCAATAGCTTGTTAGTCGATAGTGATCTTTCCTTTCATGATAACACCGTTAGCTCTGTAATCTGTAATCTAAGTCTCCTTATCCACCATAAAATGCGCGTAGTCTGGCGCTCTTATTAAGCGCCCGAGTGGATGGAGGGACGTTTGTCTCTCGTTCCCCTCGGCCTCCCTCGACATCTTCCAATCCATCGCCCTCATATATCACCCTCTGACTCTATTCTCTGGCTGGCTTTATCCTAGAGATCGACAACATACGGCTGGTATGAGCCAATGAGATGCCAATCCTCTACAATCCTCTACAACATATCAAACAAATACTATCAGTACTTTTCGTCTGGATCTCCCTACGGCTTGCGAGTCATGCTGTTCTGGTATCTAGCCTGAGCCTCATCGCTTTGCCCGGGCTTTCTGGACATATCTCTCTCGATCGAACGGACTGGTATCTGGCGGAGAACCGCGCGTGCTATCTATACTGCGTCCTTACGCTTCCACGATGACATGAATGCTGCTGTCTACCAGTCTGTCTGCTTCTTGGATCTTGATGGCATCTTGTCCGGGGACCTGAAGGCCTGATGAGAACCTCTCTGGTCGTATAACTCTCCATGGCCCGGGACTCGATACCTTCTATCCCCTCCTTCTTGCTCTCTATTCAAGCTCGTGAACCCTATGGCTCCTTCGAACCTTGTCTTTGAGCGTGTTGAACAGCCCACGGGTAAGCCCACGGTCTAAACCACGCTAGTGAGCCACACAGTGGTAATAAGCCTCACAAATTCAGAGGCCTTGGCGGACGAAGCTACCAAGGTCTTCGCGGATCTCATGGTCGCAGGTACTTGCATCTCGTACCCATGCTGCTTCCTGTCTGTCCTCAACGTATCGTTCTTTCCCAGATCCCGCAGCCATCGCGCTTGTCGCGGGCGACATGAGCCTTCTCCCATCGCTGGGCAGCTTGATGATCCGCGCCCTCCTTCTGTCGCCGGGCGTGGGGGAGATGTTCACCGCTAGGGACGAGAGTGGCGCTCTCGTTGGGTTCACGCTGTTCTCGCTGCCAGGACAGCTCATACTTTCAACGTCCGTACTCGTCCCCTCTATCGCTCCAGACCGCCAGATGCTGAGATAGCGCAGTCCCGAGCAGCAGAAGCACGGTATGTTTGAGTTCATGGGAAAGCTCTCGCCCGAAGGCCAGAAGTACTACCCCGAAGTGGTCAGTACCAGCTTTCACTTCTTGCGTCCGGGGCATCCTCCGTTCCTGGGCGCTCTCTCATAAGTTTTGGGTGATGGCAGATGGCGAAAGAAGTCCCGAAGGCGAACGATGAGGCGTTGGGGATCCAAGAAGCCGAGCGTAATACCTACTGGTGCAACTTCGCGATGGTTCGCGCGGACTACCAGGGCAAGGGCGTCGCTAAGGCTCTGTTTGACCTTGCCACTAAAGAGGTGTGTGTCTTACCATGTACTGGTAGCGTTTGGGCCGACTGACCGACGTGCGCAGGCTGCGAAGACTGGCACGAAGATGGCGCTGACGACCACCAATATTCGCAACGTGAGTTCGCACAGTCTGCTTTGGCTACCACTCGCCATAGCGGTTCCTCTTTCTATGCGCTTCTGTGCACAATATCCTGAATTGGCCCGCGTTTCCCAGGTTCCGATTTACGAGAAGCTCGGATTCAAGCTCTATGGGCACAAGGTGATGCCCTCGCCCTGGGTCGACTGGCCACTCTGGTTCTTTGCGAAGGACACGCAGGCGGAGGCGGCATAATCTTCGATGACATATGCAGAGTTCGAGAGTTGGTTGTCTGATTATGGGAACGAAAGCGCAGGATCTCGTATGTATATTCGATTGAAGCATATCGCACGGCCCTTGGAATGCGTTCCGTGTCCTCACTTTGGGCAGGCAGCACGGGATCTTGAAGTGTGCAGACTGCAGCGCTTGGAATCCGCAGTCGTGAATGCCGTCTTGTGTTGTTCGCCGTCATCCTCGCCTACCGTGCGAGGATCGGATCGAGCGTTTCGATGACCCACTGGATGTCTCCGATACCTATCCAGGGCTCAACAGCGCGTATTCTCTCGTCCTTTCATTCACGCATACTCACATCTCATTGGGGAACCATGGCTCCTTCCAACATCGCCTTTGAGCACATCGATCAACCATCTGGTAGGTCGACCTTGACAAATCCTGCTGAAAGCTATGTGCAAGACGAGGACGATGCTTACGGGGATTACAGACGCTCTCGCGGACGAGGCTACGCAGCTCTTTGTGAGCCTCATGTCAAGAGGTAGATCCTACACATCGCGACCACAGTAGCGTTACCGACCATTCACGATTCGTTGTCATATCAGGTCCTGCGGCTGCTGCGCTTGTTGGCGGCGACCTGAGCCTCATACCGTCCCTAGCCAGCATGATCATCCGCGCGCTACTGCTCGTGCCAGGCGTAGGGGACATGTTCACTGCTAGAGACGCGGACGGTGCCCTTGTGGGGTTCACGCTGTTCTCGTTACCTGGACAGCTCGTGCTCTCAACGTCAGTGGTACTCTTCATACAACACCAGCCTGAGGATCCGTAAGCTGACGAACAGCAGGCCGGAACAACAGGATGTGGGAGGCATGTCTGAGTATATGGCGAGGCTTTCGCCGGAGGGACGCGAGTACTACTCCGAAGTGGTCAGTATGCCAGACTATACTTTAGTGCAAAGAGCTGTCTCATGATTGATGTTCGTTTCCGAGAGCAGATGGCCAAAGAGATGCCGAAAGCGAACGACGAAGCGTTTGGCATCCAGGACGCCGAACGCAACACCTACTGGTGTCATTTTGCGATGGTCCGCGCGGACTATCAAGGCAGGGGCGTCGTAAGGGCTCTCTTCTACCTCGCCACCACAGAGGTACGTTACTTCGTGATGTTATCCACGCCCTATGTGCATCACAGAAGGTGCGGTGCGCTACAACTCACGCACTCACTCAAGGCTGCGAAGAGAGGAGCGAAGATAGCGCTGACCACCACTAGCGTTCGCAATGTGAGTGGTTTACTTTACCCCCAGACGCCCCTTCCCATAACCTCGTTCTTCATCGCTCAGATTCAGATATATGGGAAGCTCGGGTTCACGCTCCATGGTCACAAGGTGATGCCTTCGCCCTGGGCAGACTGGCAGGTCTGGTTCTTCGCAAAAGAGACGCATATGGGAGAGGCGTGACTCTCCACCATTTGCAGGTGGACGTTCCAGCTGTCCTACCATACCATATCATCGGAATCTACACACGTACACCTGTCGCTGGTCTTGGCCTTGGCCTTGGCACCAGGCAGATAGTGTGAACGTCTTCCAGGACTGGTAAGGATAATGCTGAAACGGAAAGGGGTAAACGCCGCGATTTGTAACCTCCAGGTGCGTAGACGTCGCCTGCGGTCAACTGAGAGCGATCTCTCACCTCCGGAGCTGGATATCATAGGATCAGAAGTCTTCAAGGTACTGGTGGCAGTAGAGCCCAGCAAACACCAGCGTTGGTGCCTCATCAGGCTGACGCGCAGCGTACTGATGCACGCGCCACGAAGCAGCAATCTGATCCATGGTGGCCATCATCCCGACCTACAGCTCACTCCTCGTTCATACTCCGGAAGTTCACGCACACGGTTGACCCGCCACTGGCCAGGCGCTGTACGGCTCATCAAGCAGGCGAGCATCAATCAAAGAAGCAGTCTTGCGTAGACGCAGGCGTCGTGGACGTATTATTGACCAAGCATCGTTCCTTCAAACTCATGTCCCTGTACGTAGGCGGAAAATCTCATGGAGGTGGTGCGTGGCCATTGACCAACAGAGTAAGGAATATCATGATGCAGCTGGGTGGATGAGCCGGTGAAATTCCGCGATGAAACGGAGTCGTGTTCGCAGCGAGTCCCACGCTGCTTGCTCACGTATCCGCATGACCGCGTGACCTATGAGTACTTGAATAGCCCGGGACGGAAAACGACATTCCTGGCATGTTGCACCGAAGACCCTGCCGCCAAAAACATACAAGACGTACTTGACGTCCGCTGGCATGCCCATGCGTTGCACGTCGAGCTGCGAAGATATGTCACAACATAACCTAACCTAGTAGTATCAGTACCCTACCGCTGAGGGTTTGATTAGTATTTCTCAAGCTACGCCCGACTTCTTCCCATTCCGTACTCCCACGAATTCCCAGGGTCCGGTAGCTGATGGATATCCTGAGGCTGTTCGAGCCTGAGTCTTCTGCTTCTTCCTGCTGCAATGATGGCTGAGCCTCTCGCGCCCGAGCCAGAAGCTTCAGAAGCAGAAGACCCGTTCCTTGTCAGGGCACCCCACTGCGAATGTACACTGTGCACGCGCGCGACCGCAGGCTTCTGCGCGGTGCGCGCGGCTGATCTCCAATCACTGAGGCAGCGCGGAGGTCGAGGGCACCCTCGTCCCGTCCAGCACCATAGGTATCGGACATCACCCGGGTCCCTATCAGCAAAGGTCCGAGTTTCCTGTGCGCGCAGGAGTCCGCTGCTGTTCAATTCAACCTCCATTTTCCCGGGCCGCTCTGCACTTGATCTAACAAATAGCCCACTTATACTGTCCCCACACTGACCGCGTGAGACGGGCTCTCGTACGAGTCGCCATGGCGCGCCACAACGCTGAATACGAGGAGCTCCTGCCGACCCGCGACTCGCTCGACTCGGACGAGCAGTCGCCTACAGGTTAGTTGGTCAATTCGCATTTCTGTCTTCCGTTGTAGCTCCTTGGGGGTCCGTACGCAGACTCACGCGTCATTATCTAGGGCTTGAAGATGAGAAGCAATGGCGGCGAGAACGTACTACCACGGCCTCGAGCTCAGGCGGCACACGAGCCGCAGCAGCGTCCCCGCTCTTTCTCTGGGTCGGAGCACTGGTCCTTGTTATCGCATGCACAGACCTCGTCGCCCTTCTCTACGTCGGCCACCTCTCCCGTACCGTGTTCCAGGACAAAGACTTCGCGTCGCACCTCGAGTATGCGAGTCCATACATAGGCCTGAAGGAGCTCTACGAGTCCGGCGCGGTGAACAAGACGGAGGTTGACCCCATAACGGTGCGCCCCCGGGTCTCCGCACAGGTGTTCGCGAACGATACCGATCGGCTCGCGCCGAGGGGCGAGCATGACTACTGGCACACGCGGTACGGGAGGATGTCTCCAAACGAGCGGCATCTACATGTAACCTCAGACGTACGTCCCCACCACCCTATATACGCGTCTGTGTGCAATCCTAGGCCTCGACGTACTGAGCAGACGACCCGAGCAGATACACACCATCGTCCAGTTCCGCGCAATCGACTTCGGGATGGAAGACTGCCACCTCGTCTTCAGCCTCCCGCCGCCGGACACCCCGCTCGAGGCGGGCGCGTCGTTCGCGATGAGCCCCGCCGCGCGCTTCGACGTCTTCCGGCTCGACGCGCAGAAGCCGATCGACGTCAAGACGCTCTCGCACCGCACGCGCCCGCCCGTGCTCGGGCGGGTCGCGCACGCGGTGGAGCCCCGCGCGGACGGCGGCGAGACGCTCATACACCGGTTCCCGTGCGCGTGGAGCTCGCTGCATGCGTTCGCGGTGGCATGTGCGCAGGGCACGGATTGCATGCTGGACGTGTGGTCGAGCCATAACACGACGTATGGTGAGTTGCGCGAGCCTCTCCACTTTCACTCGCTACTGCTGGGAAGGTTTGACTGACAGGCGTTGCTGCTGGTAGGCGTTAACTTGGTACAGCACCAGACTGTGTAAGACGGAGGATGTACGTTACCGGGCGTCCGGAGGGAGGAGCGAGCCGGAGTTGTGCTATTAGTCACGGTGTAGGACAACAGACTGTCTCTGTTCAAGAGTATTATGGAAGAACACAGGGGAGAATTACAACAGGCGCGAAGTATAGATAGCACATAGGAGTCGTACGCGAGTCGTAGGAAGCCGTAAGCAAGAAGCGTAGAGAAAGAGAACCATCCCCCAAGAGTACCATGCCCTTCAGTCGCAGCCATGACAAGGCCAAGAAGGTAGACTTTTCGCCACACCCTTTCAGACCATATCGTGAACCGAACCGATCGACTTGTGGTCCATCGTTGAAGTACCTTCGGACTGGGCGGCCGTGTCGGCGGCGGTAGTGGCGGCACCGGTGCGCGACGCGCCCAGGTTTTCGAACTCGAGCGCCGAGACGGACTGCGCCGTCTGGTCCTTCGTCCACCCTTGCCCGGTGACCACACGCAGCACGATAAGCTGCGGCGAAACGCACTGGAAGAAGACAGGATCAGCCCCAGCCTGGTCTCCCCTCCTCCGCCCGGCCGCGAGCGGGTCCGAGAGTTTCTCGCAAGAAGGAAACTCACCGTGAACATGCCGTAGAGCGCGCCAAAGAGGATGGAGATGTCGCTCTCGATGCCGTACGCGACGAGGAACGCAAAGCCGGCCATACTGTACGGGAGCGCGGACTCGATGACGATCGAGAGCGTGCCGGTGTAGCGCACGACGCCCTTACCGCGGCCCTGGGTGTTGCGCGCGGCCTCGAGCGCGCGCCCGAGGTAGACGAGGCGGCCGCAGATCACGCCCGTGGCGATGATATTGAGCGAGATGGTCGTGGTGTAGTATGCGACCCCGAGCTGGGCCGCGGTCCCGACGAAGAAGTCCGCGTCGGGCTTCCCGGACGCGTACAGCTCGATGATGCCAAGCCCTGCAGCGACGGCGGGGAAACAGAGGTGGGAAGAGGTGAGGTGAGCCAGCTGATGCGGGGATCGCGGGTGGACGGTCGGCGCGACTTACCGATGGTGGCCACGTACAGGAAACACGGGAACATGATCACATAATAGTTCGTCCAGACCACGTACATCCGATAAATCTGCCACCAATGTGTGATCAGCGTTTTTGCCTCGCGGGGGCGCACGCTTGGGAACGCGAACGTACAAGCAGCGCATCGCTGAACAGGTTCAGGATGACGGACGCCGTCGTGCCCATCGTCTGATACCAGATGTCCGCGTTGTCAATGAGGAACTGGATAGGCCCGCCCGGGGTATCCTGGTGCACTATCCACATCTCCTCCCCGAAGACGGCTTCGGTGGACATGTAGATCGTGATGAGGAACAGCAGCGCAGTGCTGAACCACATGTAGAACTTGTCCGTCCGGGTCCACTTCTTCCGGTTCTTGACCAGCGCGTTCATAGTCATCCCGTAGAGAACCAGCTCCACGCCTGCCAAACAAGATCGTGAGCACGCGGACTCCTGCGCCGTAAGAAGCAGCAAAAGTGCTGGGAGCGTGATGCGTACCATACAGGATCGCATTGAAGTTGATGGCGAGGTAGTAGGAATTCTGGAAGAGGGACGACATGGCTCTCTGCAGGTGCTGTCCGCGTCGGACTTGTACTCTTGCTCACGACCGATGATAGGTACGGCAGCGCACGACAAGGAAGCCTTTTGAGCAGCGACGGCGCGGCGTGGGGGCCCTATATACAAAGAAGTGCGCTGATCAGCGTCCGCACGGATTGACAGGGCTAGCGACGCGGGGTGTGCCTGGCGAGCGTGTCTGCTGCGTTGGACTGGGTGTCCCGGGTGGAAATGATGGGATGATCCCCAGAGCCAGCGAAACGGCCACTCTCGGTGCGCGTACCTCAGACTAATGAAGATACGGTGCAGTATCTCAGACAACGGCGAGCGCTGTTACTGCGCAAGCTGGCACGGGGGACATACGACGTGAGTACTGTATAGTTGTCGCAAGAGACGGATGTCATACCGACTTTGACTTGGAGCGTCTGTGAGCGGTCGCTGTAAGGTGGCGCCTGGGAGGAGTAGATAGTCGCCCACGACGGTTGTCTCGACTCTTCAATCCCCCGACAACAAGCTCAAGGTTCAGCGAAGCCGGTCGTGATTGAAAGTCCTAGAACCGCGGGTATTCCGTTACGGTTCAGAACCCCAGTCGACCAACCGACAGAGAGGAGTCACGGGGAATCCTGGCTTAAGAAAGAAATAGTGGCTTCTATCGGGGCCATCTGCGAGGCACCGGCATTGTTGGCGGCATGGAGAACGCATGGCATCAGTGGACAAGACGGTCAATGCTCGACAGTGGTGGGAAGAAGGAGGAGTATGTGAATTCGAACTTGAACTTGTTCTGACAAGGTGCCCAATCTCCTTTTCGGGGACTGCCGCCCCTGGTTTGATGCCAACAAATCTGAGATAACGGCTCAGATAAGTCAGTTGATGAAATTGCCCATTTACTCTATTGAACGCCCTCTTCTCCGACCATGGGAGTCTCGCCGGCGGAGACTTGCGGCTGCGGCGCCCAGCAGTTCTCTAAGATCATCATCAAGATGCGCGCAGAATCTGGCCCGTCCGTGGGCATCGCGGATGCATAAGCATGTCAACATGCGATCATGTACGCACAGCGGCTGAGCGTAATAGCAGCTGATCCCGCTGGTTCCACAGGACCACTCGAGTACGATGGCGATATCCCGCCCACTCGCTCTATGCATCCTTGTCGCGCTTGGAGTGGTTAACGTCCTCGTCGACTATACCTTTGTTCAGGACTTTGCGAAGGCCTTCGCGCGTCGACCACCTCCGCCATCTCACTACAGTGAGTGTCGTCCAACAACTTCCCCGATCTATGATCCTGCCCTTCCCTATGACTAACGGTATCTGCTAGCATGGATCGAGGATGACGTCCCAGAGCGGCTATCGCTCGTCAACCCCCGCCCCAAAGTCCTAATGCCTCTCGAGGAAAGCGTTCGCTTCGGCATACACGAGCCTCCCTCGGACGCCGAATGGCTCTGGCAGTCGACGCCCGACGACGGGGGGAACGTCCACCTCGGGCCCAACCACCGCTTTTTCGTGATCGCACTCACGCACCAGCAGCACTGCCTCCGCGCCTTTCGCGTCGCGCTCGACGCGGACGAGGTTCCCACCGGACATTCACTGCACCACGCGGAGCACTGCTTGAGCTTCCTGCGCGAGCACACGCTTTGCGCCGCGGACGTGACGCTCGAGCCTGGGGACGCGTTCACGAGGAACTTCACGGCGGAGCGGGTCACGGGCGAGATGGAGTGCATGGATGTGGAGGCGTTTTACGCCACGATGGGGAAGCAGTGGCACGAATGGCTCGGGTTTAAGGAACAACATCCGACGGTGTAGCTTGTAGAATTTGTATTAGGAGGTGTCCGGGAGCTTGGTGGTCGCAGTTGCACAATCCAATTGATATGTTCGTGGTATCCATCTACTGGTACGGTGGTCCCGTCGAGACTCATTGTTCGGACCTGGTCGGTGTTGGAGGTGATCTTACAATGAGGCACACGGCGTACCAAGGAACATCCCCTGAATGCCGGCATGACATCGTTGGTTCGTACACTTGCAGAAGGCGCATAGGTAGTTGGGGAGATGTCAAGATAGCATAGATTGTAAGGAACGACAAAGTTGGAGGTACTACAACGCCGGCCGCCGTGGCTTACAGCGGATGAAAAACAGGAATGACAAACATGGCTCCCAAGCTCAGGGTGGAGATAGTAAAACAACAGTGAACACATTCTGCGCGAAGCCCCCGAATTGTCCGACAAGCCCAATCTTAACTTCTTAACTTATAGCAATAAAATCAACGCGAGGCCCTGCACCACCGTAACCCCGAGCGGTGCAGCAGAGACGTAGCTGCCTCCATTACACCTTGTGGTCCATGACCACGAAATCGGGCGAGGACGTGGACTCCGACTTGGTGAAGCTCCGGAGATTAATCGCAGTACCCTCGGTGCCGTACGTGAAGCGCGTCGTCGACGCACCCGCGGACGACGGGTTGTGGAAGCGTGCGCCTGAGCCTGTGCTTATGGCGGCCTCGCGCGTCCATCCGCGGCCCATGAGCACCCGGAGGATGATCATTTGCGGTGACACACACTGCCCATGAGGAGAAATTGATTAACACCAGTCGAAGGGCAAGTAAAGGAGATGAAGGCACGTACGGTGAACATCACGTAGACCGAGAGGAAGAAGATCGAGAGCGGCGAGTTGATGCCCAGGGTCACGACGTAGGCAATACCAAAGCACGTATACGGCAGCATCGACTCGATGATCAGCGACGCCGCGCCAGTGTACGTCTTCGACACCTCGCGACCGAGCGTCGCCTCCATCCGCCGCGCGACAAACAGGATCCGCGTGCAGATGAGCATCGAGCACGTGAAGTTGAGGCCGATGACGACAGACGAGTACGAGAGCGCGATCTGTGCCGCCTTGCCCATGAAGAAGTCCGAGTTGGGCACGCCAGAGGTGTAGCAGGTCAGGATGCCGAGAGCTACCGGAAGACAAGAGGAGCGGTCAGTGGCGTGTAGCGGGGATAGAGGGCTGCGGGAGAGACATACCTGCTGTGGCGAGGTAGCAGATTGAAGGGAAGATGACCACGCGCCAGTCGCTCCAGACGACATAGGTGCGGTAGATCTAGGAGTCGTTCCCGCCGTTAGCTCTTCACCGCCCTAGATAGAGGCATGACTAACCTAGCACTCACCAAAAGCCCGTCGCTCATCAGGTTGAGCACGACCGACGCGGCGCTGCCGAGCGTCTGATACCACACTGCCGCATTATCCGCGAGGTACTGCCCATTCCCGCCGGGGTAGTCGGCGTGCACGATCCACATTTCCTGGCCAAATACGGCCTGCACAGCGACGTAGACGGTGATCATGACGAGCAGGCCGGTGCTGAAGAACAGGAAGAGCTTGTCGCTCCGCTTCCCGCCACTGCCCCGCTCGCGGCCGTTAAGGATAAGCCAGACGCTCGCAAAGTAAAGTACGAGCTCAACACCTGTGGACAAGATGTCAATTATCAGTTTATCGGAATAATAGGGATAGGTCCCCCATAGTACTGAGGTTGATGACGTACCATAGAGGATGGCGTTGAAGTTGTTCCCGACGTAGTACGCGTTTTGGAAGATGGCATTGGGGTCGGACATAGTGGGCGAGGTACCTTTGGGCTGGTCACCGTTGAATCACCTAGTCTCTGGTATTAGAGAAGATGATGGGCGAAAGAAGCCCTAGAGAAGCAAGGTGCGCGGGGGGGATTTTGCCTTGGAGGGCCTGAAGAGCTTCTTGCGTGATGGACCGAGGAGCGCATGCTTTATGGAGCGAGCACGGTCGCATCGCAATCCCGATGGAGAGCCTTACTTGGATCCCACGCTGAACTCCTGGGCACGGTATCTTGGTTTGGTAGCACATGCCCGGAACCCCTGGTAGAGATTGAGTAGCCAGCACTGGCGCAGGAGAAGCTGAGGTTCTCGCCCCGGCACCCCCCACTGGCAAGGACAGAGCTTCGGATGACCAATGGTCGGCGCATGGAGTCCGAGCTCTGATGTTCTGTTTGGCCCCGCCGCCGAGATCACTGTCCTGGGCAGACAAGCAAAGTTGGCAGAGATTGATGAGAAGCGCGGGAACGACTCACACGGTTCGGAGTTTCTCGCACATGATACCCCTCTTACGATACGACTCCGTAGTAGCTGAGCTACATTTGCGCCATTCAGCGGCCAAGCACGGATATCGATGCCGCAGGTAGCCTGATATGCAATGAGGGCCATCATCCTAGCTTAGGGGCCAAGCAGGTCCCAGTTCATCATCCTTCAGACTGAACACAACGTTCAGTATGCAATGTGTACTCGTGCGCCACGAAGTGGCAGGGTACAAATCCGGGAGCCGCAATCCCAATCTCGGCGAATCCTGGACGTCTAATTGCACGGAAGTCCATCACAGATCCCGACCACTCGATGCCAGCGATATGCAAATCAGGCTCTCACGACGCATCAAGCCCGCATCCTGATCCAAGCCAAGGACTTCAGCCTAGACATGAACGTCCGGTAAGCGAGGGGAGGCACCATCGTGAGCAAGGTACTGTTCCTATGCAAAGTTCGGGAAGAAGCACGTACTCACTCACGTATGCGATGACGAGAGAAGCGTTTTGCAAAACGCAGAGCTGGAGACTAGAACGCTGCCGTGATAGCGAGGATCATTCCTAGGCCTAAACCATGACCCAGCAGTTCGTACCGGACCTGAATTAGGGACGGACACAACTACATCGTCCGTTGACCTGAACGTTTGATCTGTTGGGACCATAGACACCGAAAATGATGGTAATCGCACAAGTTGCTTCGCCGGGAAAGGCGGGTCAAAGACAGACTATGTGTTGCCTTCTTGGTCGAGATATCTCTCACCGTTGATAGCAGCAACAGGGCCGCTGTCAACTGTACATCGTAATGACGGGCAAGTGTCCGTTGTATGGCACCAGTGAGATAGAACGCTATGGAAACCAGTCAACGCTCTGCCTTCAAGGAATCGCGGACACAGCGCGTACCCTCACGTACCCATGCTGCCTGGATACTACGCTAACCGAGCTGCAGTCGTTACGGAACATCGCATCGAGTTCAGTCGTTGGCGTGAATGTACATGCTTTCATTGATGGGACTGTAGTTGAGGTCAACTGCTATCACTGCTACAACAAGGGTACAGGAGAGGGGGCGGCGTTTCGCGGACTGGACAGATGTCAGCCCTCTGCGCAAGGGTGAAGAGAATGTTACATACTCACCTCTGATCTCCAAGCGGTCACTACATCGCAGACAAGCTTGAATTGCTCTTCCCTTCCAACAGCGCCGCGTACTCCCTCTGGTTCTCTGCCACCTTCTCATAAACCGCCCGCCAGTCCTTACAGCGCCTAATCGGGTGCGGGTGTACCGCATTGATCTTGTGCGGGTACTGGTACGGATCGAGCTGCAGGTCCCCGCGGCAAAAGAGTGTCTGGCGGAGGTAGTTCATGCAGTGTCGCGTCGGCTCCTCCGCCCGCGCGTGCTTCGGCCGTCCGAGCTGCTCGCGCACGACGTCGAGACAACGGAGTTGGTGCATCATCGACACCGTGTACGGCTCGCGGTCCTCGCCGAGATGGATCACGCCTCCCCCGGGGAAGAGAGGCGCCCATTGCTGTGCTGAGTCGAGCTTATAGCGCGTCCAGCTGTCGACCTCGAGCAGGACCTCCTTCCTGTCGACGTGCCAGAGTTCTGCATAGTAGTGAGAGCATTGGTTAAAGACTGCTATGTGGACGGTATGTGCATGGTTATGTGGGAGAAGGACTCACCGTTCTCGTGCTGCTTCTCCTGTCGCTCTGCCCGAGCGATGGCTAGCCGAGCGGTGAGTTTGACCGCCGCGTTCGCAGCTAAGAGAACGATGGCGATGGCAATGAAGGCATTCTCCACTGCACGTTTCGATACCATGGCGGGCGGGGCGGAACAGGGGTTACGCGACGAGGGGACAAGCAGTGGCGGGATAGAATGGGCTACAAACCTTGTTAGCGAATGGGAATTCGACTTGCTGGTCCGCGCTGTTGATGCCGCCGGTCAGCTCGTGTTGTTGACAACTTGACATCTTACCTCATGCCGTATGCACATGTGCTATACGGTGCCTAGGAATACGATTCGACCCGTCGCATGGGGCTCAGCATCTGACGCTCGATCCCGATACCGGTACAGGTTCTTACAAGTCCCGACAGTGACCGCAGCCTCGGCCTCTCAAAGTCCCATCGCAGCCGCGGCAGGAATATCAGAAGTCGAGCTTGTCTCTGATAGTGCTGTAAGCCGCGGGCAGCCCGGTGGCCGAGATTGCGCGCACAGCCGCTGTGTAAGGCAATACTAGCAGCTAAAGTAATTCGACTCCTGAAGCCTCAGCCTCGAGCGGTCGAAGACGCCGGGAGACGGCCTCGGGAACCGTGGGCATGATACATGGGCGGTTCCGTCGGAGAGCCATGCAACATGGTTCTGCGTGTTTATGAGATGGCGTAGTTCTCAGTCCCATTGATCTTATGCTACGGGTGTGGAGATGAGCAATAGAAGAGTGCTCTGAGGTGCTCTGACGACGATTGAACGTTGGATCGTCAGCAGCATGATATTCAATCAATGCAGTGGGCAGTTGGACGTACCAATATTCCTTGAATAGTATTTAGCAGGTGTTGCTTTAAGATGCAGCACATACTGAACTGGAGGGTAATAGATATTCACAGATATCCTGGAGATAGGGAGATAGTGGACACGGACTGAATGTAAGCTATGACTGTGCTGAGACGAGGCTAGCATGGACTCACCAATGTGAATAGCCGTCATAGTGGTAGAAATCGCATTCATGTCTAGATTGTGCATGTTTGTCGTCTTTCAAGGGGAAAGGGGGGAGGCAGTGGTGCCGCACGAGCAAGCACACATCATGACATTCCTGGTCAAACACACGGAGTCCGTGCAAGTTGCCCGGGGGTCGCATATTCGGCTAAAGACTGCCAATATCAGCTCGCTCCTTCACAATTGTTCCGGTGGCTCATGAGCATTAGGGTATGTCCGTGTACATTTGGCGAACGATAGAATGTAGGCCAGACCTTCATGATGCACCCATGTGCAGTGGTCGTTGTGGAGCCCTGGCCACTTGCAGAAGTACTCGACCTGGCCCTCGCTGTTCTCGCGCTACGCGGAGACACGCTCGACGGTCTTGGACCCACAGCTTACATGCCACGCATACATCGTGATAGCTGAGCGTGCGAGCATGGCCATAGTTGTCCGCTACACATAGCGTCAACACACATCATACTACGGCAGAATAGTGAATTGATCGATATCGCACGACAAACAGTAGGTACAGGAGGCAATAACGAGTGCACAAGGATCAACCAGTGTATTATAATGGAAAGCATACAAGTGATTGAGAGCATATGCGACGAACAGAGAACACGCAGGGGAACAAGTACCAGAGAGGTGGTATATATAGCAAGCAGATGATGAGATCGACAACACGAGATTGAGCGGGGCAGCCAAACCATGGGGTGCATGCCAGTACCAAACCCCACGGTCGGAAAGACAACTTTGATGACGCAAAGGAGGTTGAGCCGCACGGACGGCTCGTAACTGTTCGCATCGTTCGTTAGACCATCTTGTTCAAGGTCGCGGGGTCCATGATCAGTTGTCCCACGATCGTCCGGCCAGACGTCGACGCCGACAGCGCGGGCGCGGTCGATGGGCCTGCAACAGGCTGCTGCTGTTCCTGCTGGACCTGAGGTGTGGAAGGGGCTGCCTCGGCCTTCTCCTCACGCCTGTCCTGGACCTCAGCTGCAGCAGAACGACTGTCGCCTTGGTTGAAGCTGCTCATCTTACGAAGGACCTAGGAGGTCTTCCTTACGAATTTGCCCAAGCCTCCGGACCCGCTCCGGAGATCCGAAGCAGAGATCATCTTGTGGAGGTCGGGAGTGGCATCGTCGGCCGTGAGACTCATAGGATTGGTGGCCGGGCTCGTAGGACTGGCCGGCGCAGGGGAGAAGGTGATGGTGGGGGAGGCCTGGCTGGCGACGGGAGATGTGGGACTAGTCGAGCTGGATGGGATGTCTAGCTGAGCGGGGACGGGAGGAGCGGATGCGATCAAACCTCGCTCCTTGAGAGCGTTAGCAAGCAGTTGGTCCATCTTCTTCTCGACGGTAGCGAGCAGTTGGTCCATCTTCTTGTCGATAGAAATCTTGAGTTCCTGCACATCCTTCTTGAGCTCCTGCACATCCCCCTTGAGCTCCTGCACATCCCCCTTGAGCTCCTTGAGCTCGTGCTCGATGTTATCGACCTTCCTCTCCAATGTGCTGACCCTACTCTCCACTGTGCTGATACGATCGTTGGTGGAGCTGGTGGATGAGTGCGGCGATGACGAGCGGGGTGTGCGATTGGCGAGGGCGCGCTCCATGTCGGAGGGTGTAGGTGAACCAATTATCCGACCAGGCCCGAACGTGTGGACACTTGGTACGTCTGACACACGACATACAGCATTAGCATCTGGCAAGCTGACGACTCGAACACAGGGGCTTACCAGGGACATCCATCAATCGTAGCTTGTCTTGCGGGGTTTGTGGGACGTGTAGAGAGAAGTGGACGTCGACAGACTGGGAGGGGGTAGAGAAGGAGAAGGAAGGGAGCGTGCGGAGGATGATATGGGGCCTCCTGGGATCGGCCTTATCGAAAGAGTCGGACTTTTGGCCCTTGGGTGCCATGCTGAGCGAACAAAGACGACGATCCCAACGAAAACGATAGACACGAAGGGTGGGGGATGACTCGAAGAGACAAGTGAGGATGAGCTGCAGCACGACCAGCACGAGGCGCGCTATGGTTGGCAATGGGTGTCGAGGATCCACGTATGTTGTGGGCTGTTTGTTCCGACGGGCGCTCCGTGGCGAGGCCTTTACATGCTGCCTTTGTGCTGCCTTCAATTCGACACCAAGTCTGGGCTAGATCCACAACATATGGGGCCCTCTCATCGATGGTCGCACGGCGCACAGCTTGTGGTACTTAGTCCATCGAAGGTGTCCGAACAACTGACCTGCTGATGAAAGACAATACGGCATGTCGGGCGATACCTCTTGACTACCTCGCCCGGCGATCGCGTGAATCATTGGATCACCTCGTTCGTGAGATGGCGGAGGATATGGGGATTGTCATAGCGTGAACGAGCAAGGCCTCACTCACCAGCGCCAACCTGTTCAGCCTTGCTTGAAGTCTCCGCGTAATGTCCAACGAGACGCCTGCAGGATCACTCATAACGCGACCGTCTGTGCCAATGTAAACATCCCGGCACAACTCGCGAGTTGCAGTGGAGATGTCGGAAAAAGCAAAATGTATCCCGAGAAGCGCCCACCTCGGCATCGCCTCCGAGCAGCGTGATGTTCTGCTCTCATGAGGAACGAATGTGAAGCAGAACGGATGCTTACTAAGCGCGAGGACGGAAGTGGAAGTGACGCGTCGGGTATGAGAGGATCCCGCGGACAAAAATATATGGTATCTCATATGACAGGTTTGTTTTGTGTCTTCGACTTCACACCGCTGAACGTCAAGCTCGTTGTATTACTACACTTTCAGAAAAGGGCTTGTGTTTCGGAGTTCGAACTGGAAGGACATAATTTCAACTTCGGAACTTAACTTCGGAATGCAACTTCGGACGGGCGCTCCGGCATGGGCGCTCCGTTAACCTCTACTGTGCCGCCGTTCCGGCTTCGCTCTCGCAGCCACTCGCTTCCCTGCCAGAAAATGCCAGTAACAAATTTCATAGAGACATCGAAAAAATATGCCCTCATATATGCTACTAATTATCGAGTAATTGAAAGCTACTACACATGCACCAAGTGGACAAGAAGAGTGTAGTCTGAGCTTGGCGGTCCACTGTCCTCCCCGTCTCCTGCAATGTTATATACGGTATCATACTATCAATATACCACAGCTTTGTATGGTCAGGTGCAATTGTGACAGAACTGAATGCAACAACGTACCAACCAAGCAATTAGTTAGTGGGCCAGAGTTGGACGAGCTTTGGCTGTGTAAATATGCCAGTTCCCGGGATGGGCTCACAGAGAACAGCGGGCGAAGTCCAAATCGCTGGCTGTGTGCACCAATTGTGCGTGTGTTCCTCTGCCTGCATGCCCGGGACGTGAGCCAAAGACACATTGATTCGATTGCTGATCATCCTATGCAGACCGCGTGCCGCCGTGCCCAATAAGGATACACCCCACAGCCAACGTTTACGTTTACCTCAATGCCTGCTAGAGCCTGTTCAGGCTCACAAGCTCAAGTTAAATGTCCGGCTACCTCAGCCGCCGCCCATCCCCATCAACTTCCACTCATTCTACCTTCAAAGCAATACGGAGGAAACTGCTGCGAGAACGATCGCAACGGCGGCCGACACATAAGGGGTTGCCAATCCGGACATTACGCCTTCGCGGGGCGAGCCATTCGAGCCGCCCTTCTTCCCGTCGCCGCTGGCTGAACCGCTCGAGTTAGATCCTGGGCTCGAGGAGGGCCCAGTCGCAGTCGCAGTGGTGAGCACTGTGCTCGAGCCGGACAGCGTTGGGGTGAGCACGGTGCCGTTCACGGCGAAGACCTTGATGGACGAGATCTCGAAGTATGCGTTGTCGTAGTTCGAGCCGTTGGTGTTGATCACGTTGTCCTGGTACTGCCAAACAGAAGAGAATGCGTTAGAGAGGTGGCTATGCCACTACTTGCGAACGAAGCCGACATACGCAAGTATCGTACGTGCTGTTCCCCAAGGGACCACCGCACGTTGATTGGTAAACGGATGGAATACCAGCCCTGAAAGTAATGATGAAGGCAAATGGTGGGAAGGAAGCCGCGATGTAGCCTACCAGTCACCACACAGTGTAATGTCGATAACCAGCTGCTGGGGAGCGAAGTACTTGGTGATATTGCAGGACGTCGACGGCCATGCAGCGGAGGGAGTACCCCATGACGAGGTGTCGATGCTATCTTGTGCGGTCGTAACACTGTCCGGTACATCGTTGCGCTAGCTCTGCCAGTCAGCCCCGTGAGAAGTGTATACAGTACAGTAGAATAGCTCACAGCCCAGAACCAGATACTAGTGTAGTGGATGATGAACGAAGGTCAGCCCGCCGTGCCGGAATTCCTGCTAGATGGCGTATGGCACTCACTAAACGCCACTGACATCGAATTGGGTCGCCCAAACACCTCCACCCCCAGAGGCGAAGTCGGCGCCGAAGCTATTAGACTGCGTGTCCATCACACCGCACCCGGTAGCCGAGTTGGGACCTGCGGAGCAATCGGTGCCGACTGTCTGTCCGAGCTGCTTCACGCTCGAAGGCTGGGTGCATCCCGACAGCGTGTGCAAGGACATCTGGTTGTGTCCCATGAGATTCACGCTTTCGACAATATCGATCTCGCCGTCGTGCGGCCAGTTCGGGCCCTTCGTCCAGAACCCGGGCCATACCTAGATCCAGCAAAAAAGTTATGTTCGTGAGGCGAGGCTCACTAGGCGAGTCACCAATAAGTGTGATGGAACGTACAGAACAGCCATAGGGGATGTGCGTCGCGTCGAAGACGATGACAGACCCGATGGGGAAGAAGTCGTTCGACTGAATCCGGATCTGTAGACCATAACCCAACGTGAGGCCGTCTTCCGATAATGTCGGGTCAAGATCGACGTACCGAGTTCCGCTTGTTGTACCATACAACGGTCGAAAAGTCGTCGACCCGTACAACAGCATGGCCTGCATTGTTAATGTAGGTCAGGTTCTGAGACATTGCATCCGGCTCGGTCAAGTAGTTGACATGTCCTATGAGAACTAGTTAGATTGTTAACCGACATGCACCGAAGGACGAGCGTACCATTGGTCCATCGGTCATAGGTCCCATTGCCGAAGTCCCAGTCAGAGAAGAACGAGGAGCCGGAGTACTCCTTGACAAAGCTATACAGACCCAGAGCAGGTGCAACGCCAAGGACAAGAGGACAAGCCAAGAGTATCGCGAGACGCATCGTGGGGGACGAGGAGAGCACTCTAGAAGAAGACAACAAGGGGGCAGGTCGAGCTGCCTCGATCGCCTATCCTCGTCATTTTGTTGTGTTTGGCAGGCCGCGAACCACCCGCAGTGTACAATACATGCGGTCCGGCCGATCATTCACAGGCGTCCTGAGGCGCGCTTTCCGCGGATGCTATTGTTTTGAAATGACTCCCGTGTTGCCGCAGTCAACCTGCGCGACTTGTTTTGACGCCATGAAAGTTTCGGGCTGGACATGCAAGAATCAGGCCAACAAGTTCGACTTTGGTTTGCGTCCTCGTCCTCTGGTTGCTGTTGCATTCCATTTACTATCGATCGAGTGGACATGCTGCGTTTCGGAGAATACTCCCTCGTGAGACCGGCTAGGGCTGGTAGACAGTGCGCGCTCTCATCAAGCAGCGCAGACGTCTAGAATGAGGTGGAACGAGCTGTACACCATGCGTCTGCTGGTCATCGGCATATCTCGGCAATTCTTATTGGGACCTGGAACCTGTGCTAGAATATCAGTCATGAGTACGTCCTCCAAGGAGCTGCGGCTCGACGAACAAGGTAGAGTCTGAGTACGAAGAGAGTATCGATACCAGGTCATGCCTCTTTAATGGGAGACTCACAACTCGGCGAGGAGTGATTCAAAGGAGTCCTAAAGTCAGTCTAACGCAGATTCTGGATCGCCGACCTCACCTCAGTTCAGACGATGGCCATGAATCGCAGCCGTTCTCATCGAACGACGAGATCCTACATAGCATATTTTTAGACTCTGTCAGGCTGATAACGGCGTCAATGAAGTACCTGGGATCATCAACAACATGCAAGGCTTACCGCCGGCATTAGGCATTGCAGATCCGCGACTACCGGAGCCGCTCGCTCTTCCGACCAAACCAACAGAGACTACTTGGTTGGTGTTGGTTCTTTCACGTACGACTTGTTTAGACTCCTAGTGCTTGTGGAGTACTGGCTTTCAGTCTGACATTGCGGCTATAACGGCGCCAC
Source organism: Cubamyces sp. BRFM 1775 (assembly GCA_022385745.1). Classification (NCBI taxonomy): domain Eukaryota; kingdom Fungi; phylum Basidiomycota; class Agaricomycetes; order Polyporales; family Polyporaceae; genus Cubamyces; species Cubamyces sp. BRFM 1775. The sequence continues at coordinate 27,946 of MU278588.1, forward strand.
GGAACCATGTCGGTAGACGCTTGCGGGCGTTGAGCCCTGGCTTTATCACGCAGGCAAACCACATGCGCGTTAGAACACCTCCGAGGCCCAAGCGTCCAGCGCACCGCTCTTAGATGACCTTCCCATGCGTAACAGCCGGCCTGTCGTTGCTTAGCGTCATTGTGAACAACGTGTGCAAGCTCTTGACGTACCGCTGATTCTTCAAGGTTCGTAGTGATATGTAGCACTCCAACGATGATTTGTGTCACCAAGGAATTGTAGGCCGTGCTGGACGTCCTGCAGCCTCAAGCGTAGTAGAAAAAAGCATGTAGGATACAATCAATACAAGTGGAGAGAGTACAGTACAAGCGTCATGAGTCTATTGTGATTGCTCCGCGTACACCTGTAAGTGGCATATTAGCCTCAGGCAGACATACCGTGAAACTGAACTGGCGTACCTTGATAGTCTTGTCGGCGCCACCGGTGATCAGCCGAGTGCCGGTGACATCGAACGTCGAGCAGAACACGCCCGCCTCCGCCTCAAGCGAACCCGGCTGGGGTATATCGTCCATGTTCTGGAACGCCGTTCCAGTGTTGTAGTCCCAGAACGTGAGTGTGCCGTTATCGCCTGCGCTCTCGTATTAACACAGGCCAAGTTTATACGACAAAAGTGACCAGCGTACCTCCAGAGAAGAATACGCCTTCCGAGTTAACGGAGAGTGTATTGATAATCGCGTTATGTCCGCTGAAGTTGAAGACGAACGTGCCCTCGGGACACTTCCACTTCTTAATGTTGTTCCCACCTGCAGATGCAGATGCAAACGAGTATTCCGTAGGGTGGATCGCAAGTGCACGGACGGACTTCTTGTGGTGAGTGAGAGTGACCATCGTCTTGCCCGCCGCGAGATCCCAGAGTCGGACAGTCGAATCCATACTGCCAGTGATAACTTGGGGATCGGACTCCTGACACTTCACGTCTGCGACAGTGGCCGTGTGCCCGGCAAGTACATGGATCTGCGCCTTCGTACGCATGTCCCATACTCGTGCGGAAGCGTCACGGCCAGAGGTCACGAGGACATCCAGCGTAGGGTGCAAGCTAAGAGCATACACTCCAGACAAGTGGCCGTGGTAATGGCGAATGACCTTGTTGGCTTCCAGATCCCAGCATTTGACCATCTAGAATCGCACGTGAGTAACAAACTCATAACCTTGAATATGGTCTATTCTATCGCTTACCTTGTCCTCTCCGCATGAGAAGAGGTATGGGTGCCGTGACGAAACAGCCAAGCCACGCACAGTCGAGATGTGACCCGTTAATGATAGCTTGAGCTCGCCCGACGCCAGATCCCAGATCTTGATGACACGGTCCCCCGCACCCGTGGCAAACCATTTGTTTCCTGGTTCCACTGCAACACTACGCACCCATCCCAAGTGCCCAGAGATGACACGAACAAGCTTCCATGGAGGGTGATAGGTAGGCTTGATTGTTCGCGTCGTTTTGTGAAGCTGCAGAGCAGTGCGGAGGTTGCTGGAGGATGAGAAAGTGGAGGGTTGAGCGACGGGAGTGTTGTCTATTTGCGCGATCATGCGACTTGTGTCCGAGCTCGCTGTATGAAAAGTGAGTACGTAGCACATCATATAAAGTGAAAATATACTACGCACGTCCTGCTGTGATAGCCTTGCGTTGTTCTTTTGGTCGCGCTGGTCCTACGGGACCCTGCTGGGCAAGTAGAGGTGCGGGAAGCTCCTTCACGTCCTTGTATTCATCGTTCATTTTCACTGACAACCGTATCCGTGCGCTGTGCAGAGTGAGAATATATGAAGCGTATCATGAAGGAGAATACATACCTCTTTTCCTCGTCTTTGTAACTCTCATCCAAGCCAGCAGCAAAGATGTCTCTTGTACGCTTCCCGCATTGTTGGAGCAGGGGATTCAACGGTGGTAGTGAAGAAGTCATGTTGCAAAGCCCAGAGTTGTTCGAATGTCACAAAGGAGAGTAGGGAAAGACAAGCGCAAAGGTGGTAAACTGACGAGTAGCCTTCGCTGTCGAGCAAGACGATGGTGGCGGCGGCGAGCTCGACGCGCGCGAGCACTGGCGCGCTGTTTGGCCTCCTTTGGACAATTCTGCTTAGTCAGCCAAGCTTGGTGTCGTGTCCTTAGCCAGGGCGCCTATTTACACTCGCAGGGATGGCGGTAGCGGCGCGCTGCTGCTCTTTACGCTGAACCGCATGCAACGGAGGGGAGCCACTGCCATCGCCCTCGCTGTTGACCTCGAAATTGTCTACAAGAAGCGTGTACTAGCGTAGCTGCGAACGAAGGGTAGTCGCGAAACATGTCCGGGGCCGCAGAACTTAAGCCGCTCGTGAAGTCGCTGAATAGCGCGTCGACCGACGAGGTCTGTAGCGATTTCCCTATGGCCTCCCCGTTCAGTCCATTCAGATGTGCATTCTGACGTTGTTTTCCCGCATGGGGACGTACAGGAAATCATCACAATACTTAATACCCTCAAGCAGCAAGCCAAGATCACCGAGGCCATTCTCAGAGTACGTATCACGTTTGAGCTTCAACATGAGCTATTTACGGAGTGGTTGCACGTAGGAAAGCAAAGCTGGTCTGGCTGTGGGGAAGTTGAGGCAACATGCATCCAAGCCAGTGGCTGACCTCGCCAAGGAGATTGTAAGGAAATGGAAGACGGAGGTTGAGCGCGAAAAGCAGGCGTCGGGAGGTGGCGCAAAGGGAGCAGCGCATGGAAAACCACCAGGTGCGCCCATACTACACTCCCACATCTTCGTAGGCATCTAACAGTTTCTCGTAGCAGCCAAGAAGTCAGTCAGTGCACCAAGTGCCTCTTCCGCTGCCGCCACCCCGACCACCCCCGTAACACCCACTGTATCTGCGAGCGGCTCGGGTTCAAAATTGAACGAGACCCGGTCTGCGAAGAGCGACGGCATCAAGATCGAGTATACAGGCGACAAAACGCGCGACAAGTGCGCGGAACTCATATACGACGCGCTTGTCTTTGATTCCGGCGCACGTACGTTCTTACTGTATCTACGCTCCGCCTATCAAGCCATTTCGACTAACGAGCTGTACGCCAGCGAGCGACCTCATCTTGCAGAGGGCAAAGGAGATTGAGAAGACGGTATTGAACGATAACGGTGGCACGTCTGCTGCGTACAAGGCCAAGATCCGATCGCTCTATGTCAACCTCAAGGACAAAAACAACCCCACTCTCCGCGAGAGCGTGGTTTCTGGCGACCTTGCGATAGCCAAGTTCTGCAGAATGAGTAGCCAAGTAAGTTCCTTACTCCCAATTCCGTACTCGTGCTGTTGTGCGTGGGATCTCACCGTTCATACAGGACATGGCTTCGGAAGAGCGCAAGGCTGCAGACGCCAAGATCGCACAGGAGAACCTGTTCAAGACGCTCGGCGCAGAAGAAGTGCAGGCGGAGACGGATGCATTCCAGTGCGGCCGTTGCAAGCAGGTGTGTGCATTCTTCCACGACACCCCTTAGGTTGTGTCGCTCAAGGGCTGTCCAGCGCAAATGCCGATACCGTCAAGCGCAAACGCGGAGTGCCGATGAACCGATGACCGTATGTGTGCGCCTGTTATCCTACAGAAAGTGTACTGATCTATTCCTGGGATTGCAGACCTTTGTAACGTGTGTATACCGCCACGGATCTCGTTCTAAATACATGCTGACGTTATCTCTCCCCGCAGCTGTACCGTATGTAATAATAGGTCTGTATTCCGCTTGCTCCACATGCGGCGTGTTCTCATTACGTCTCTGCACGTTTCTTCAACAGATGGAAGTTCTCGTAGAGTAGTCAGCCGTCATAATACTAGGCCCCATGCAATCCCCTCGACCCTTTCCACCATACGTTCTCAGCACGTCGTCGCTTTACTGCCTGCCCTTTTCGTATGTACTTATTGCCTTTTTTCGTCTGCCCCAACGTATTTGCTGTATTGTCTGAATGCATTCTCGTCATTTCCCATTGTGATGCGCCGATGGCATATACGAACAGAGGACTACTTCCACCCAGGTTCGCGTCAGCTCATAGATCCAGATGCATCAGTGGCATTAGTCGTGGGCGTGCACCACTCTCTCCAAAAGTTCTCCCATACGGTAGTTGTGTCTCTCTCTTTCTGATACGAGCGACGGATTGTTCGACACGTATCAGTTGATGGTGCGCGCATGCATTTACAACAATGTTTTCAAAACCTCTCCCCCACGCCTATCTAGCACTACAGTCAGTGTTGACCCTCAAGCTAGAAGGGCTGGCGTGCTCACGATTATTGGAACATCAACCCAACCACTCCAGACCATTTGGGTATGGTTCCACCGCGTCGCCTGCAAGGTAAAGCCGGTCAGCATGATCTATTCGTGAAGTCCCATGCGTCTATGACTCACCCGCCTGCGTAGGCTTGGCAGCGTCGGAGTCGACGGGATGCGCGTTCCCCGTTAACGCGAGCGAGCCGAAGAAGATGCCGCAGAAGATGGCAAACGCTATGTCTGTTGGCAGGAAACGCATGGTGGCCCTAGTACCTGAGTCTTCTGTGCAGGAGAGGTTTGGCGCGATGCACTAAAGACCCCTCCGAGCTGCCCTTCCATGGACGGGTTATATAGGTGAGGAAAAACTATGACCGCTATTCGCGGCACAGGCCATTGCAAACAAAGTGGCCGAACATCACATCATGCATATGTTCAAGAAACAATTGCAGCATCTCGCGCACCAGTCGACGATCTGTTGGTGGCTCCGTTGAACGATGAAGTGTCACGTCGCAATGGAGTCAGAGAAATCCGGACGGCTCCTACCGAACACGGTTCTTGACTAGCACAGTCAGTTCTGACAGATGATGCGGATGGTCGATGGGGAACCGCGATGCATCCAGGACGTCTATGGACGAAGCAGTTCGCCTACGCTCTTCAGGGAAATGGAGCCCAATACAGTCGGATGCGACCCACTCAAGAGCGATGGACCCACAGCAGAATCAAAGATAAATGAACTTGTAAGATTTGGCCGGATGCCAATCTTCTCGTATCATGAGAGAGGGCATTCCGTCAGATACGAGGAGTCGGATCGTAGTACCAAGAGAATACATATGTTCATCTTCGTGCTGACATCGCCCGTCTTTCAGAATTGATCTCTTCATAAGCAGGGCGCAAAGCCGGCGGTGTCAACACGATTACAGTCAACTGGTAGAGATCCATGGGGTCCAAGTATGGAATGAGAAGTCTATGTGGACGCGCAGGTAATTACCTTGAATGTCCTAAGATCACTTAGTCTTGTCAATCCATCTGTCAATGCAAGACCTTCAACAAAACCGCAACATGGAAGCCATACCGGAGAAGATACTACTAGTAGTAACCATTCATGAACAGCCTTCGGCACGGACTTCGCGAAGCGTCTCGGAAACCTAGTTCGGTGCCCGTGGGCATTGGGGTGTAGTGAGTACCGCATATCGCATAGCTACAGGGTACTTAGATATGTAGTCGGTTGATTTCCTCCATTCGTCAATTGCTACACTGCTAGTAATACTGGCGTCAGGAGGCTAAAGGCGTAAGCGATTAAGTGCGACCGTCCACTCCCTCTCACCCAGCTGGCTCACAGCGATCTTGGCGCAAAGATTTCTCGGAGTGCGTTATAAAGGTGAAGTGAGACGGCCATAGTGGGGATCAGGCTGGAGAGGAAATGTGAGGAGAATATACCAGCTCGTTGAAGCTGAGCCGCGCAGCCTCAACTCAAGAGGCGCTGTACTACTAAGTGAGAGAGAGAGAGAGAGAGAAGCCGCTATCTGGGTGTGACTGTGCCACGCACAAGCGCCGCGCGCGCTTGGTACGCGTGTGCTAGCCAGCCTGAGTGCGACCAAGGGATGGATGGCATGGGACTGAACTGGATGAAGGACGAGTTGCTTCAGGCCTGTACTGCCGGGTAGTAGCTAGCCCGAGTGCAACGTGACGTATTTTCAGGAGGGCGTATTAGCTCTTACTTATGAGACTATGGGTAATGAGCATAGCAAGCCGTGTACATAAAGAGGGGATAAGAGAGTTTTGTACTCCGAAGCGGCCTGCGTTAACCATATCAATACATGTTTGATTTCCGATTGCTCTCGTCGTCCAGGATCACAGTGACTATGAAACCTCCTCCGCTCATCTTCGTGCTCTCGCCGGGTCTTGATGGTAACATGAAGACATCATCAATACCTCGTCGTGGGGTATTCCCTCCGCTGCGTGGTCGTCAACGTATCGTAGCATTACTGAACACGCCGCATCTCAGCAATTGACCTTCGTTCGACGTGGCGTTGCATGATGATATGGTAACTAGTAGGCATCAATTCCATGTCTAGCTGGAAGCCTTGATCACTCACGTATGATCTCCGGTAGGACTGATACATCCCCCCCCCCCCCTACGACAGGCGTGCGGCACATCCATGGGGAACAGCTCTATGATATCCGCGTACGTCCCTCTCGGTTCGTGCATAGTGTCGTTTGAACGAGGGACATCCTGACTATTCGATGGTACGAGAAGAACATCATATACATTTCGGGCCGCCAGTGTCGTTTAGATTGACACCGACGGCTTGAAATTGTGAGGACGCATATACTCCGAGATCTCAACGAATAAATACATCGTCATGAACAGCGCCGTGCTCGCAACTGCGGTATGCGTTGACCGCCGTTGCAAGCGTTCTCCTTCACGCTGCATATATAGGATATCTAAGACTCAAGCTTGATGCACAATCAGAAAACTGTATGTATGACAGATACGCACGACTTCTGATTGTTGCAGGGCCAAGAGAGGCCCGGGCTGTAGCTGCGCTGCTGTGGTCTGGACTTCTTGAGTTTAACTTTCAATCTTGAGCTTGTGGCAAGACGGGGAATGCGATTCTTTGCTCCCTAGCAGGAACCCAAGGTACCCGATAATGTCGTATATCGGTGCTCGAACCTCGCTAATCGAAGTAGCCATAGGTGCGATATTGACTGAGTCATAGGGCTCCTGAAGATGCCGTTGGCGATGAGAGGTCCCGACCAGAAAGACAGTATAGATTCTGTTTTCGACCGCGCCTTTTGTCTAGCGAAGCAGCTGGTACGACTACCATCATCGTTGGCGGCGATGTCCCAACAAGTCAAACGAGAGAAGCAATAGATGATGTAGTTGCTCATATCTGGCTCCACCTCAGGACGCATACTAGGTGCGGGGTCATCATTCACATCGTGGCATCCCGCACGTTGAATTTGCCTTCTGCAGTGACATCTCTCGTTCTCAGTTACCGTACCTCGGTATGTGGATGCATGTATGCTTCTGCGACTTTCAGCCGTTCTCTGAACGATATCCCCGTTCACAGAAACGCCGCGCCCAGCTGTTGACTCTCAGACCAAATCAGAGGGGATCCAGCTAGGATCCGGCACGGACATCACGATGGTTGGTGCCGAGAGGTGGCGTGACGTCTGGAGAACGGCTGTCATGGCAAGGCAGATGGACTGGTGCTCATACGTTGGGCCGGTATCCCCGACTTTGACAGCATCTCAGGTTGCTTCCGGCATCGATGTCCCTCACTTGTTTGGTGGACTGCATGAGTATGGCTCAGTTACTATAAACTCGTGCCGTGAGCGGAGTATTGTGGGCAAGAAACTCTGAACCATGTGGGTCGTCCATGCGCAGCTCTGCCAACTTCGCATACTACCTGCCCAGGACAAAACTTAATGCCGGCGGCTGGACCAAAGGGAACATAATCAGAGCTATTCCACGCCCAACGTCGGTGATCGGTCATCCAAAGCTCTATCCTTGCCAGTGGGACGCAGGCCCGCGCGAGGACCCCTTCTAGGGATTCTGGGCATGTGCTACCAAAGCAAGATATCGTGCCCAGGAGTTCAGCGTGGGATCTAAGTACTCCGTCAGGAGTGCAATGCGATCATGCCTGCTCAATAAAGCACGCGCCTCTCGGTCATCAGCTCAAGAAACTGTTCAGGCCCTCCAAGGCAGAGATCTCCTACGTGTCCTGCTCCCGTATAGGTTCCCTGGACCGTTCTTCTCCTCAGTCCAAGAGTTCAGATAGCCTGATAGCCCCAGGTATCTTACCTGCCATGTCCGACCCCAATGCCATCTTCCAAAACGCGTACTATGTCGGGAACAACTTCAACGCCATCCTATATGGTACGTCATCAACCTCAGTATTATGGGGGACCTATCCCTATAAATCCGATAAATTGATAATTGGCATCTTATCCACAGGTGTTGAGCTCGTGCTGTACTTTGCAAGCGTCTGGCTTATCCTGAACGGCCGCGAGCGGGGCAGTGGCGGGAAGCGGAGCGACAAGCTCTTCCTGTTCTTCAGCACCGGCCTGCTCGTCATGATCACCGTCTACGTCGCCGTTCAGGCCGTATTCGGCCAGGAGATGTGGATCGTCCACGCCGACTACCCCGGCGGGAATGGACAGTACCTCGCGGATAATGCGGCGGTGTGGTACCAGACGCTCGGCAGCGCCGCGTCGGTCGTGCTCAACCTGATGAGCGACGGGCTTTTGGTGAGTGCTAGGCTGGCCGTGCTTCTATCTAGGGCGGTGAAGAGCTAACGGCGGGAACGACTGTTAGATCTACCGCACCTACGTCGTCTGGAGCGACTGGCGCGTGGTCATCTTCCCTTCAATCTGCTACCTCGCCACAGCAGGTATGTCTCTCCCGCCGCCCTCTATCCCCGCTATACGCCACTGACCGCTACTCTTGTCTTCCGGTAGCCCTCGGCATCCTGACCTGCTACACCTCTGGCGTGCCCAACTCGGACTTCTTCATGGGCAAGGCAGCACAGATCGCGCTCTCGTACTCGTCTGTCGTCATCGGACTCAACTTCACGTGCTCGATGCTCATCTGCACGCGGATCCTGTTCGTCGCGCGGCGGATGGAGGCGACGCTCGGTCGCGAGGTGTCGAAGACGTACACCGGTGCGGCGTCGCTGATCATCGAGTCGATGCTGCCGTATACGTGCTTTGGTATCGCCTACGTGGTGACGCTGGGCATCAACTCGCCGCTCTCGATCTTCTTCCTCTCGGTCTATGTGATGTTCACTGTGGGTGCCTTTCAACGCTTTTCTGTCGGTATTGATTGAATGTTCCTCCTTCAGTGCGTTTCGCCGCAAATGATCATCCTCCGCGTGCTCATGGGCCGAGGATGGACGCGCGAGGCTGCCATGAGCACAATGTCAGGTGCTCGTCCCCATAATCTGACATCTGCAGGCGCGTCGACGACGCGTTTCACGTGCGGCACCGAGGGCAGCACGGTCAACCTCCGGAGCTTCACCAAGTCGGACGCCACCTCCTCTCCGGAAGTCCGAGGCATGGACACCGATTTGAAGGTGTAGAGGCCCAGCTGTAGCGTATGGCAGTGACATTTGGTGTAGTATATCGCTTGTAAATGTTTGGATTGATTGTTGTAACGCAAGGACTCGTCGGACGGTATCCAGGTTTCCGGGATGAATCGTATTCGCTTATGCAGCCTAGCAGAAAGGCTCAAATATCCGGCCACAACGATTTAAGTACAAAGGCGATGGTAGAGCTTGTCGAACGGAAGAAGAGGAGGTCGATCTTCCGGGGCCGTTATGGCAGACGTTCACGATACGTTCACCAATTGCCTTGGCAGGCTCGAAGGGCATGTACGCCACTCTGAACCGCTGGCAATCATTGTGGCTATCAACCATGCAGCTAGGCAATGACAGTTTACAGGGCTCAGATGTGAATGCGACTCGGAGTACTAGACTAGTACTGTAGCAGGCCTTCCTATTGAAATGAAGTAAGTCAGCACCGGATTTCTTGTTCGATGCTAAACGACGTACTCGCCATTATTGTACGCAGCCGAACGTCGTCATACGAGCCAGAACTCGATGTCCCCTAAGTACGGTGATTCCGTCTTCGCAACCTTCGCCGCCTCTTCCGGTGAGTCTTCTAGTCACCCAGTCAAAATAGTCCTCGCCACAACGAATTCACGGGTGGCGCGCATAGCTCACCTGGCTGCAACGGCTCCGTATCACTGGCAGGATACGCGTTCCCCGTCAGCGCAAGCGAGCTGAGGAGCGCACTAAGAATGGCGAGCGCTACTACCATCGACCTCGAGTCTACCAGGAGAGTACGCATGGTGTGTGGGCAGTCGGGCAACGTGGAGGATGGTTGTCACGGAGTTTGCGATGTCGCGGCGACTATTAGAGGTTGAAGAGAGGTAAGAGGGCCGTAGTTATAACCTCTACATATGCGAAGTGAGACTGCAAGATGAGCCATCTCTCAGCCTTCTACTAGGTCCTGCAGACGGATATTAACATTCTCATAGTCAACCGAACACAACACTTGAAAACTGGGGAAACTGGCCTTATGTGTAGGCAGTCCCATCGCTCCGATGCCGCCCCTGGACCGCAACTCGACAACGTAGCAGCAGGTCTTGGCATGAAGGCTGAGAAGTCCACTTCCCTATCTGAACTTTGTCCCGGACGTGTCAATAGCTGCGCTCTCTCACGCCTCGATCTTGTGCTTGGGGTTCTCGGGCTGCACTTTACGGCCAATATGAGGGCAATTTCCCAAACAGCGAACAGAACGGCATGTGAAGCGCATAAAGGTTTTTTTTGCCAGGACAGATCGCAGCTGATGGCGCGGTATCCAACCGTTCAGAGGCTTGTTGATGGAGGGATGCTCTAGGCATAGGAGAAATACCTCAAGTTGAAGCAGTAGAAACTTAAACCCCCAGTATGGTACATGAACAATCTATGGGCACGTCCAAGAAGTCATCGAAGTCCGATATCAGTTGGTCTTATCGTTCCATCTGTCCACAAGACACATTGAGTGTGACGATAGCGGAAACCTTGGAGAAAGTACTCACATATCCATAAACAACTTCCAAAGGATGGAGAACATGAGTCCCTGCAGCCCATTCGCCAGAATCCTCGTCTTCAGCCCGCGCCCGAACAGCCCCTTGATGCCGTCTGTCGCGATGACCGCCTGCGCCGCGGCGAAGTACCCGATGCGGGTCTCGTTCACCTGCCGGTACGTCTTCACCACGCGCAGCGAGTTCGAGACGGTGTCGGAGACGACGGAGGCGCAGAAGCCGATGAAAGCCTGTCGGGCGAGTTTCTCGGCGGTGTTCGTCCACGGGGGTAGGACCTCGTCGAGGAAGTTGTACGTCCCGAACCAGGGGTAGTGTCCAACGAACGTTGCTGCCGCAGTTGCGAAAGCACCGTACCAGAGCGTACCGATGCCGTAGCGTTTGATCTGCCAAACAAAGGTGTTAAGTTCAGCCTACTGTTCGTATCCGGGCATGATGTACGTACCCTCGAGCGGAGGATAGCCATGCCGGTCTTGCCCTGCGTCTGCAGCGTTGTCTTCACAGTATCGACTGGGGTCAGGATCATGCGGAACGCAGCTGCCGCGACAGACGCGAATATCGTCTGGACAAGAGCGGGCAGCTTCTTCAAGAAGCCATTTGACGCAAGGAGCGCGAGGATGCCAGCGTTCGCAGCAGTATCCCCGAACCGTGCGACAGGGCCCTGGATGAGCGCGGCACTGAGGCCTTGGTAATAACGCGTCCAGCCGCCGTCGGCGTACAGCGTCTTGATGGCTTGCGTGGTTGTGGTCCCGTACCGGTATTGGTAGTTCATGACCGTACGAAGAGGCATCAACGTGAGCACTTGGAGAACCATGGCGGCTGCTCCGCTGAGACCGCCACCCAGCGCGCTCTTGAGCGCTTTCCCTAAGTCAAACTAGCAGGAAATCAGTATAATACCCTCACACGTGTAGTATTTGCGTTTAGAACTCCAGGCGCATAGCTCGCAGCGACGAAGCCACATTCTCGATGTTCCAATAACTGCATATATATCCCAGCCCGGGACAGCCTGTCAACATGCTCACCTCGACATCATCTGCGTCGATGAACGCCTTGATGAACAACCCAAGTAGCACCGCGCCAGCGATGGTGAACACTGCGTACCACCCAATTGTCCACCAACTGCGCTTCTTCTCAGGCGGCGCGGCAGCCTCACCTGCCTCTATCCCTGCCTCTATCTGAGACTCGCGGTTGAGCAGGGGCTCGCGCTCGTCGGTGGGTACGTTGTCCGACATGGTGGTGGTTCAGTGTGAACCGATAAGTCGCTGACTGAGCGGGATGGCCGCTTCGCGAGCGCGGAAGCGTATCTCACGCAATATGTGGCGATCTAATCTAATCTAAGCTACACTCTCTCTAGAATCAGTCTAATTATAATTATAGTCGCAAGTACTAATCTCCTCCTCCTCCTACTCCTCCTGGCGACACTAGTTCTGGGCTTTGTGTACTCAACACTCTCGACTCTCGACGCCTGAGTCGCATACCCTTCGCCGCTCTAAAGTCCTTAAGCATCTCAGCTGCATAGACGACCGTACAGTAATAGCTGCGTCTATCCTACTCGATTTCATCTCTTGTGCTCTTGCCATGGCCGCCGGCCGCGTGTCTTTCTGTCTGACATCAACTGTCCATCTACCTGGGTCCTGCTCGAGCGGTTCACAACTCTGGGTATCTCTGGTGTAGCATGTGCTTGTCAAGAATCTCACATGCCACATATCAGCATATTCGAGCTACATGTAATGGACTTGGGACGACGTGTACCATCCAGCTTCCTCGCAAGGCTGCTCAAACCGACGATTAAGGGATTATCGGGACGGTAGGACGTAACACATATACCCTCCCATACGACACGGTTAGTGCCTCGAGGCTCGATAGCCGGGACAAGGTGCCGATTAAATTGGGGGTCCATCGCCACGCATTTCTCACTTTCCACACTCTGCTACAATTGTCTTCCCCCTCCTCTTCCGTATATTCACAAATGGCCCAGCAGTACAGCAGCCATTTCAACCTCTCTTCCCTCATTCTGAAGTCGTACCCTGAGACTTCTCCATGAGACTTGACTCCGGAAGTCTTCTCGGTGCGCCCGAAGCAAACCGCTCCCTGCTTAAACTTCCCGGACAGCCTCAAGCCTGCTGCTCTTGTGCAGGCGAAGAAGTCAAACCTGAATCCTTTCCACTTCATGTGCGGGCGGGACCCTTTCGTCCTCGATACGCCTCCTCCGCCTGACGCCACGATTCCTGTGGCTGCGTCTGAAGCTGTTCCGCCTTTGATGCCGTGGGAAGTCTCTGAGGACATGCACTGCGAGTTTGTAGAAGAGCTACATGGCGGAGGCGGTGCAATTGTCTATCGCATTCGTGCGGGGCAAGACACGAGGGTGCTTAAATTGGTGAGTTCACGAGCCATGTACCTCAGGCGTTCAACAGGCTGAGCGGCGGTTGTGCAGCACATAGGACAAGATGCAACTGTGCGCTTTTGTAAAGAAGTCAATGCATACGCCTATCTTGCCTCTCGTAATGTCGCCGAAGCGGTCCCTCAGTGCGTCGGGTGGATCAAGCTGGATGTTCTGCTCAAACGTGCCCGGGGTGTTCCTTCTCCCCTCCTTGTCATGCTCCGCGAGCAGGAACCTTCTGTCGCGAGAGGACTCATTCTCGAGGACCTCGGGGGTGCGCAATGTCTCTCCGTCCACAACATCAACCTCGACATCGGTGAATTGACTTTGCAGGCTCTGCATAAGCTGCATTCCGCATATATCCTCCACGGGAACCCGGAGAAGGACAATGTCCTGGTCTTCCCAGAAACGAAGCGCGTAGTATGGGTCGGGTTCAGCCATGCGGTCTGCCAAGGCTCCATAACGAGACAAGGTCTACTCGCCGAACTCGCTGAGGGATGGGCTTTCATCTACCAGCGATTGGTAAGTCTCTTCGCCTCGCTATTGTCTGATGTAAAGTGACGCCGTTTAGGTACCGGATGGGTTCATAGGCTGGGAACCTGGTCCCGACGCTATAGACCCGCGCACTCTCGTAGACGACGTCTCTCCAGCACCGATTCAGCCTACGCACCCTCGACCGTCGAAGTCGACTGTCGTAGAAGAGACCATAGCGATCTTGACGTCGTACCCCGACATCAACCTGTTTAGCTGGGATCCTCCCCTCTTCCATCTTACTCCAGGTGCTAAACGTGACTATGAGTATGATACTGACGAGTTCCTTGAGGCAATCAAGACCGGATACGCGAAGGCCCCGTTCAATCCCTTTGGCAAGTGGTACGGGCCGTGTCCGGGCAGAATCGAAAGTGCCGATATATTTACAGACCATTCCGATGAGTGGTGTGCTCATGCCGCCCCTCCACCTATTTGCCAACTCCCCACTGAGACAGAGATCGAATTCGTGGAATATCTGAAGTGCTCCAGTAATCACCCCCTCGTTCGGGTTCGGATTGGGTCGGCCGAACGGTTGCTGAAGATTGTTAGTGTTATCTTCGATACTCCAGTTTGCACATCGACCTGACCGGATTTTTGCAGTTCAACATGAACTGGGGTGGGAAGAAAAACGACACCGCCTGCAAACCGCGCTTCATGACTGAGCGGGATGCGTACGCGCATCTAACTCTCCACGGTGCGTGTGCTGCAGGTGCAGGACCACAATGTTACGGGTGGATCGAGCTATCTCGAACCCACGTTGACGATGCCAATGCTGCTATTCGCCGAGCCTATGGGGATGAATCGCCTCCGTGGCTGGTCTTCCCAGTGTTCGAGGACGGGTCTCCCTCCGCTGCCATCGTCCTCGAGTATCTGGCCGAGAGCGAGGCGATCACCTTGGACAACGTAACGCCTGCTCGTGCTGATCTCGCTATGCGCTCGCTCAGTCGCGTGCATTGCTCATACGTGGTGCATGGCGATGTCAAGAGTATGAAGAACTTGCGATTGATTCGAGGGCGTGGCGATACTCCTGATAGAGTGGTCGTTGTGGATTTTGACCATTCGAGGATGTCGTCGTGGAAGCGAGCTTGGCCGTCTCGCATCAGGTTCTTCGGCGAGTTCATAACGTTGTGGAGTTATTTATACGGCTGGATGGTGAGCGACGTTTGATTTGCGCGGCATTGAGTATTCGCTGAGACATTCCCGCAGCTATCCGCGCAACGCACGTACTGCAAAGCTGCGAAGCACCCTCACGCGATCGAATTCTGACCTGCATACCCGACCTCTGGGAAACTCCTGGACGCAATTGCCAGAACAACCGATGTACGCAAGCTAGGTGCGATGGTATCCATATCGTTTCTGCGCCATTCATGCTGCCTGGGGCAGCGTCGAAGTCCGTGCCAATACGGATATGATCGGTATTTCCCTAGTAATTTTCTGCGACATGTATAATCAATTGTGGATGCCATTCTGTTTATGCGCGTCACCCGTGGGCGTTGTAACTGACCCGGAAGGTCAATGGAGCGGTCCCTGCAACTTGAAGGTACTAGGAAGAGGTAGATGCCTACTACCAGGCGAGCTGTGAGCGCCTGAGCGCGACGCGTCGATTGACGCGCATCGCGATGAAGCTGTTGGCACGGTTCCACGTCGCCGCTCACTAGCGCTCACATTGCAAGCAAGTTCCCTCCTCCGTCCATGCTCCCTGCTTAGTTGTCTAGCAAAACTCCTGCAAAAATGATGGGATATCTGAACATGGGGCTGGACGCGCTGCAAACGCGTCTGGCATGGGTCGCGACCGACCCAATCGACTGGAAGTTCTATCTCCAGGTCTGCTCATGGAGCGTGTGCCTGTTCGAGTCTTACCTTCTGTGAGTCGTCTCTTTCGTTGACTCTGAGGGGAGCCCGCGCGCGAAGCGAGCGACGTGAAGATGATAGATAGCGCGGCTTCTGATCAACGTTTCTTTCCCCAGCCTGCGACAGTTCCCGCTATACTCGAAGACAGAACCTCCGCCAGTGCTCGCTGAACACTTCAAACCGGAGACGTTCAAGAAGTCACAGGCGTATGGTAAAGACAAGGCCAAGTTCTCGCTTGTTTCTGGCCTTTACAAGCAGGTCATCGACTCCTTGTTCCTGCACTATGGTCTTATGGCGTGGTCCTGGAGAATTGGCGGCAAGATTATTGCAAAGTTGGGATATGGTCCGGAATACGAGGTATGTGCATGCACCACCCATTCGGCCTGTCGTTGGTTCGGTTGCTCCGCGCGAGACGGTGGTCCGGTGAGATGGTAGAAACGGTCTTCATGTACTCGCATATACGAAGAGGATCTACTCATTCACCTGCCTCCTGGTCCTGGGACATGTCTCGACGTAGAGCTTGGTTATATTACCCCCTCACATAACGCATGAGGGTATCGTGTACCTAGTGCTTGGGTTGAACTAGATGCTGACAGTATGACCACAGATCCTGCAATCTATAGCATTTGCCTTCACGCTCTTCTTCGTGTCGAGCTTGCCTTCTCTGCCGCTCTCCTTCTACCAGAACTTCGTCCTCGAGGAGAAGCACGGGTTCAACAAGATGACACCCTCGCTCTTCGTGACCGACCTCCTCAAGGGCTGGGCGATCGGCTTCGCCATCGGCGCGCCCTTCCTTGCTATGTTCCTCTACATCTTCAAGTGGGCAGGAAACCGTTTCGTGCCATGGCTCATGGCGTTCCTGTACGATCCCCCCTCTCTCGTTGGACTCACAATGAGGCTAACCGATACATGCTCAGACTCATCTTCCAGCTGTCGATGGTCGTCTTGTACCCGACGGTCATTCAACCGTTGTTCAACAAGCTGTCGCCGCTATCGGAGGGTGACTTGCGCTCCCGCATCGAGGCGCTCGCAACGAGGCTCGAGTTCCCGCTCAAGCACTTGTATGAGATCGACGGCTCGAAGCGCAGCTCCCACAGCAACGCCTACTTCTTCGGTCTTCCCTGGGTAAGCTAGTCCATCCTGCAAATAAAGTCGCGTACTGACACTGACTGATATGGACAGAGCAAGCACATCGTCATCTTCGACACGCTCATCAAACAGAGCAAACCCGAGGAAGTCGAAGCCGTTCTCGGTAAGCATGCCTGCCACTCCTCCTGCGGCTGAGAAGCTTACCAGCCGACCTGTCCTCTCGCAGCGCATGAACTCGGCCACTGGTTCTTTGCCCACCCTACAAAATTGCTCCTTCTGTCCCAGATCCACATCTTCACCATCCTCGCTCTATTCCCCGCGTTCTTACACGCCCCTCCGCTCCTGCGCGCGTTCGACTTCCCGCCCTCGGTCGCGGCTAAGCCGCCCACCATCGTCGCGTTCCTCCTCTACCAGGTTCGTTTCACGCCTTCCCCCCGAAATGGGCCTTGCATACTAATGGGCCGGATTTTTGCGTACGTATAGATGCTGCTCACGCCTCTGGAGGCCATCGTGGGTATCCTGATGAACGCCGTGAGCCGCAAGTTCGAGTACGAGGCGGACCGGTTCGCGTGCGAGCTCCAGACGAGGCTCATGGACGAGCGCATGGCGGACATGGGCGACCGCCTCGGGCGCGCGCTTGTCACCCTTCATGTCGAGAATTTGTCGACCGTATGGGTGGACTGGCTGTAAGTCATTCGTGCTTAATTCTCTATTACCGCTTCATTGTTCCTATCTCTGTGTATATGCGTGACATTTACTGAGCAGCGGCGATGCATTTACAGGTACTCGGCGTACCATCACTCACACCCGACGCTGACGGAGCGCCTGCGTGCGCTCGACGGGTACAAGAGTGCGGTTGCGAAGGCGAAGGGCGAAGCGGAGAAGAAGGAGCTGTGAGTGTGTGGTGGGTGATTGCGCTTTGGGAGGGTGGGGGGCTTCTTGGATGCGCGTTCGCGTCTCGTTGTCCTAGTACGTCGATCCGCTGCTATTTATCCGTATCACATCACGGCCGGATGAGGGACGCGCGAAAGCGTAGGCTGCGAGCTATGCTGCTGCAAAGGCGCGAGAAGTCGTTTGCATGCTATGTGACAAACTACATGCACCTTGTGCAGGTGTAAGCTGTACATCTCCCTCGAATGCAGAACGGTTCGCTATCGCACAGCTAATCATGCTAGGTTCTCCGACCACGACGCGTACGCTTCTGTTTCCTCCGACAAGCTCCTGATCTTCTCTCTTGCCGCCGTGAGGACGTCTTCTCCCAATGGGAAGTGCAGCGGGGGACTCGCGAGGTCGGCCATCTCGTTGATCTTCGCGACCGCCTTGGATGCGTGGTTGATCGTCAGCCGCGTCTGCGTGCTACCTTCTTTGTCTTCCTCATTATCCTCCTGTGACTGTTGCTGGTGCCCCGCGCCGGCGAGGAACGCAATGCCGATGTGGGATCCGGGGAGCGTGGGATTTGTGTATGCGGGGTGTGGGGGTGCGACGATCATGTCTTTTTCGAGGACAGAGGTCTTGAACGCGCCGGGCTCGACAATGAGGACCTTGTCCATTGGTGAGTCATGTCGGTTTGGCCCTCTTGTTGCTTTCTGTTGGCATTGAACTGGGCTCACCTTGATGTTCCAGGCAAGATCGAGCTCCTTCGCCAAAGACTCGCTGAACCCCTCGAGCGGTGGACACAGTGCAAGCCAACACGCAATGAGCATCCCCCAATACTTGGTTATTGTGCGATACTGGAACAGGGCCGAGGCGAAGTGCGGGGACGATATACGTACCAAACTTCGAAGCAGCGTAGTACGCGAGCGCGGGGTACCCGACCAACTCGACCGTCACGCTATTCTGCACGAGGAGTCCGCCCTTCCGTAGCAAACCATCACCATTCTCCTCGCGGAAGAGCCGCACCGCCTCCAAGCTCACGCGCAGAGCTCACCTCGAACAGCGCGAGCGCCGTATCTTCCGAGACCGCCTCGGCCTCCCCCACGACAAGGTACCCCGCGTTGTTAGACACAACGTCAATCCGCCCAAACGCGGCTTTCGCAGCCAGAACGAGAGAGCGGGCAACCCCACCAGGCCGGCGCCCGAGCTGACCTGCAAGTGCAGCCTACCCTGGGGCATCGCGTTCTCTTCGCGGAAGAACCTCACCGCCTCGAGACTTATGGCCACTTCCCATCGACGAGCATATCCTGATAAGCATGTTAGTTCCCAAATGGACTTTGAACTTGATCATCAAGGCATAGCCGCTCGACGTCGACTTCATCGCCCAGTCCGTACTTCTTCGGAGGTGGCCGAGCCTTCATCACACTGCCCCGTTCCTCAGTGTCATGAGAGGCGCTGTGGCGAACCTCCTTGAGCACCCACAGTCATGCTATCCTTGCTAACCTCATCTACCGCATATGTAGGGCGTATTGCCACCGAACATATCTCCAAATGCCGACACTTCGCAAAGACGTGCGCTGTTGTCATCGCACTACTCCTCACTCTCGCCAATGTTGCCGTCGACATTGCTGTGGTCAGCTCCGGTCGGCAAGCAGCAGCGCTCCGTAGTCCACCCTTGTCCAAGTACAGTGAGTCCAGGATACATTGCATTTAGGACTGGACGGTGCTCATACGACATCCTTACCAACTACTGACAGGTTTTCTCGACGAGGACTACCCACCCCGCCTTCCGCTCATGAACTCCAGAGAGGCTGTGCAACTATCCTTGGAAGAGAGCGTGCGCTACGACCCACAACATCCAGAGTCCAACCTCGAGTGGAGATACGTAGGCGCGGCCAGTGACGGCAACATTCGCCTTGGGCCAAACCACCGCTTCTTTAACACCGGTTTCTCATACGAGCTGCACTGCTTGCGTTTCGTTATCGGGATGATGCTGCACAAAGACGACCCGCCGACGGAGAGGGCCGACCGAGCGCACGTCTCGCGCTGCCTGAACGTCCTCCGCCAGTTCGCGCTCTGCTCGGCGGACACGGCGCTCGAGCCTGCGGACACGCTCGATCCTGAGAGGAACTACACTACTCAACGGGTAGCGGGAGAGCGTCAATGCGCAGACTGGCCAGCGCTATACGAGACGATGAAGCAGAACTGGATCGAATGGGTAGAGGTGCGGGAAGGGTCAGACACGTAGACTCGTTTACTTGGAGTTCGAGGAGAACATCTACGAGTATGTGTATGAACCCTGTCTCCTCCAGATGCACTGATGACGCATCGTAGCCTTTCTTCGTAATGGTTCCCAACTACTTTACTTGTTCAACTGCTCGACAGCATGTGCGTGGTTGCCGGATAATGTAGCTGGTTCCAGACCGCTCAGCACTTGACACTCCGAGCCAGAGTCAAGTCATCCAGCCGCAATAATGGTAGACTTTCGGGTTCGTCATGGTTGGGAACTTCGGCGGTGGTATCTGCGTCAATTGCAACTTCGTTTCACAAGACCGGCGTAACGAGCCCGCCACTTGCAAGAGTCCGGGCCGGTATTGTGGTTGAAGAGCTGCGGATCACCATCTTCGCCAGTGCTGCGGCGTATCGAGAGCAGAGACCTGGCTCACTTAAAACCCCTTGTAGCATCAGGCCTTCGCAGCACGAAACAGCCGGTACAGTGTCCGTTCCAAACATGGCGCCTCCAGCAAATATAGTACTCCAGCTCGAAAGGAATCCCGACGGTGGGTAGTCCCACGAGCGTTTGACGCTGGCGACCAACTCACTCCACAACCTTGTAGAGAGAACTATCGAGGCAGCTGCGCAGCTCTTCATAGATCTATGCAAAGACGGTACGTCAGCCTTCATACATTGTTCGCAGGCGATGGACATACTAACTAGCAGATTAGCTCCGGATTTCATGCCGATGATATCAGGGCGCCCAGACCTCGCCTTGTCAATGGCCGTAGGCACTTTGAGGCCTCTCGCCCTCGTGTCAGGAGAGCTGTACACCGCGAAGGACGAGAATGGGGAACTGGTGGGGTTTACCGCGTGGACGCCGCCCGGCCGTTCGTCGTTTGACACGTAGGTTTCAACATTACTGGATATTTGGTTGATGGGGAGAATAGGGATGGGTTTGTTCCTCACTCAATCGCAACACTGACCCTGTTGTAGGCCGGAACAGAATGAGATGGGGATACGCGACTTCTTGAACCAACTCGACGATGACGGAAAGGCGTTCCAGACATACCTGGTCTGTGCCCAACTTGGACATCGTATTACAATCTCGGGCCGCTGACGATACATGGCATGGGCGCGCACTTCAGTTCAAGGAAGAGCTACCAAAGTTCGCCGACAAATCACTTGGCATCCAGAATGTGAGCGCTGGGCGAGCCACAGAGCAGCCAGATCGTCTGTTGACCGAGAGCGCAGGGAGAGCGTAACTGCTACTGGTGTTGGTTTGCCATGGTCCGAGAGGACTACCAATGCAAGGGCGTGTGCCGCGCACTCTTCGAGATGGTATACGAGAAGGTCACTCACTGAACTACTCAGTGTTGGCAGCACTTGCCTACTAACAACGCTGTTTCCATCAACAGGCGAAGAGCACTGGTTCAACTATGGCGCTGATCACCAATACTCGCGAGAATGTGGGTCGTTGAGTCGACTCGCCATTAGCCACGCTCACGATCCTTCTGCTAGGTTGTGAAGTACGAGAGACTCGGGCTTATGAAGCGTGGGGAACAGCTCTTCCAATCTCCTTGGACTGACTGGGTCTACTACTGCGTTGCCCGCGAGACCAACGGGGGGTAACAGCCTAGCATCTTGTTGTACACATACATTACCACAACTGTGGCAAGCTTGCGATGAGAACCTGTGCTCACCATTGTCTCATTGAGTTGCGATGTTCAAGAGTCTTCTTGAACGCCACCAGATTCCTTCATAGCCCTTCGTTTCTCCGCCCATTCTCGCGCCCTCGCTCGCCGAGCGGCCTTGACTGCATCATCTGACACATCTGAACTAGGCGCTCCTTTCGTCTCGTCCGTAGTAGCCTGGACATCCTGCGCATCCTCGCGCGTGGGCTCGTCTTGATCCTCGTCCTCATCGCTGTCTCCGTACCCCGCCAATGCGCCGATTCCGGGACGACCACCAGAAGCGACTTCTGTCTTTTTCTTCAGTTCCCGACTGCGCTCTTCCTCTAACTCCACGCGAACCTTGGTCTTCGCGAGGCGCCAGGCGCGCGACCATCGCCCTCGCAAGAATGCAAAACGCGGGTCTGTGCCGTGGTTCGCCAATATGCGCATCTCGAGCTGCGCCGCGTTCGGCGACGCGAGGACGTGCGAAGCCGTACGGCGCATGAGTTCCTTCTGGGCGTCATCGGGCTGGACATCTTGCTATGAGATTAAGGTCGTAGTCGCGCGTGTCATGGCATACCTCTTCGTCGCTCCCGCCCCAGTCTTCACGGGGATCTGCAGGTGGCGTGTCGTCGGCATCTCCGGAAGCCTGTAGGGCACGGAGCCGCGCTTCGCGCCCGTCATGGATGACGCGTCTCCGCTTTTCGCGACGGTAGTCCTCGACCTCCTCTTGAGACAAGAAAAAGGTGTCTTCAGCGTCGGACGGAATATCCGACCAGCCACCCGGGGAATCTGGCTCGGCGGTATCAGCGCAAGCAGTGGCCGGTAGCGTTGGAAGGGTGTCCACGAGAAGCCGGCAGTCGTATCTACCATGAACAACACTGTTAGTTCCCTTTCGAGAGGATATGAGAAGACTGTTAGAACTCGCATACGCTTTTCCTAGGGCACGGTCATCCTCCAGGGTTTCCGGTGTGCAACCAGCGCAAGTACAACTACACTACTGCTACATCTAGTAATGAACGGCCTACCTGTCTACCCATATCTCATTCTCTTTAGGGGAGTATTGGCTATCTTCGGTTGAGCTCCCGACTCGGAGGTGAAAATGCTCGTCTTCCGATTGATCATGCACGGAGACTGCACGGCCGCCCCACCGTATAAGGCCGTCGCCGACTTTGAAGACAACCTTGCCATCCTCTACCACGCGCACTACTTCCAATGAGCCAGCCGCAGCCGCAGCCTGCGGGCCTCGCACCAGGTCAGCTTCGTGCGCTTGGATGACCAATGATGCTTCCGGCTGAAGTACACGACCCGCGTCGTCATGCAGGTTTGTAGCATGTTTTCCATGTTTTCGTTTGTTCGCTCTATGAGCCATTTTCAGAGGGATCGCGATCAACGCACGGCAGGGGATGGAGGAACGAAGGAAGATCGTGATGACGCGAGCGTTGAGTACTTCGCCGGCGTTTGCCGATGCGTGCAAGCTCTAGCCTGAGTGTACGCGCGAATGGTAAATCTTTTGGGTCCTTTCATGAACACCATTACTGCAATGATTGTTCTCAACACATATTTACATTACGAACTCGTTGACATGACCACTCGTACACAAGGCGTACGTACGGCAACATGACACCACAAAACATATACATGAACGAAACAGAAAGGCGGCGCCGATAGCAAGCACAAACGTAGTTCACATCAAAACACCAACTCTGCTATTCAAGGAATCAAGAATGGGGTGGGTTCGAACCAAGAGCACAAACCATTGTCAAAATTTTCCAAGAACGTCCTCAGCATTCAGATGTAGAACATACTCTCCTTCAAGTCCGAATGCACACCCTTCCCCCACTTCTTCACTGCGTCGTCGTAAACACGCTGCTTTTCCGCCTCTTTGTCGGCGGTCGAAGCGCCACCAGCTATCGAGGATCTGTCGTCGACCAGGTTCATCAGCACGTTCAAATAGTCCCTGCCCCGCTCGCACGCAATGTCGGCGTAGTATGCGGCCGGGACGAGGCTCACCGCCTTCGTGGCGCGGGCGTACAGATAGCTGGCTGTGTGGGTGCCCTGCTGCAGGACGTCCGCTCCGTAGTGGTTCTCGTCATATATGACTGTATAGTGGGTAGGGCGGACGTGCCCTTGCAAACCGTTATGCGCCTGGTGGCAAAGGTTTAGTAACGTTGCAGGACGCGAGCGACGAGACGACGCGGGACGGGCCTACTCACCTGGAGGTAGAAGTCGAAGTTGTATATGTCCGTGATTCCTCTGTCGACGACTGTGCCAGGGACTGTGTTGCCGTTGTTCGTCATATCCCCGGGAGCGGTCGGCCAGAATCGGGCATGGTGGCGCTTGCCACAGATGGCAATCGTCAGTGCGGGCTTGTAGGGGGCCCTTGGGGAAACCTGCTTAAACGCAGCTTGTATCTTCCCCAACTCATGCTGGAGAACAAGATGGTATTGACCCTAGTACACGATCGCGAAGGATCAGCCGCCATGAAGGTCAAGTCGTGAGTGACTATGATCCATACCTCTGAGACTCCATCGCGATAGACAAAGATCCTCTCTGGTAGACGGCCTCCGTTCCTCTTCTTGTAGAGCAACAATCTCTCAATTGTCATCTCTGTGAGCTTCTCGACCATCTGCGTATATGCGAGACGCCACAGTTAGCTTGAGCACTTGGTCATCAGCGATCGCCGCATACGCACCTCCTTACTCTCCTTGTTCCAGTCGGGTTTCTGTAAAGAAAGGCTCGCAGGGAATTGAACAAAGTTGTCGTCGACGCTCGCCACGACGGCGGCGATGCTAGGTGACCCTGGCAAACTCTTCGGGCTGGGATGCGTAACATCGATGCCCATCACCATCGTCTTCTTTTCCGTGAGCCACCTCATTGACCCAGCGTCCAAGAGGTGGTTGATGCCGCCAAGCTTTGCGTTCACCTTCAGCACGACGTTGGAGAAGTATTGGTCCTGTCGGTTTCCTCGAGAGTCGCGCGCCTTGTCGAGAAGCATGTGCACCGTGTGGAGACCCATGTCGACGTCGCCCAACTTCTTGATGCCGGGGTAGATGTACTTGTCGACGCCAGACAACAGGACGAGGATGAAGCTAGGCTTCGCATTGCGATTCAGGTTGTCCCTCAATTCTCTGCGGATGGTCTCCAAAGCCCGTTCGCGATTCGGGTCGTCGCGTGGGGGTGGGAGATTGACGGACAGGATTTTCGGAGGCTTATTGGCGCCGGAGATGCCGCTCGACTCGCATTTCTTCAGGAACGTCTTGAGGAAATCGATGAGTTCCCGGTCTTGCGGGCCCTGGAACTCGTTGCGGCGCCCCTCGTTGACAAGCAATACAGCCCAGCTGGCGATGTTGCCGCCGGTCTAAAGCTTAATGTCGACGATGTTCCACCCGGCGTTCTGGATACGTGGTCTTCCGGCTTTGTAAGTGATGCTAGGCGGGGGGAGGATGCGGCTGGGTACCACCGCCATCTGCGGGTCGACGCTCAGCCCAAATTCATTGAGCACAGGAGCAGTGCCGGGGCGAAGGCCAAGCCGCTCGAACCCTTGTTGCGTGATCGCATTCCCGTTGAAGTCGGGCGGGTTACAAGCGAAGCGGATCATCTGTGCAGTTTGTTCCCCGTCCAGCTTGCCGCGGTACGCCTGCCCAGGGATGATCTCGCAGATCTCGACGGGAAGGTAGACCGGCCTCCTTGGGTTCATGCTCACGTTGATCACCGGCAGGTCACGAGCATGTCGAAGGGTAATTCTGTATTCTAGAAAACAGGTCAGCTGCGTTTCGCATCAGACGGGGTGAGGTTGGATGCTGACTCCGTTTGAAAAACTCTTCAACGGACACTTCTCCCCCGAGCTCCTCGCACGGGAAACGAGCCCTATTGGCGGTTAAACTCGTCATGATCTTGGCAATCGTGTGCTTCTTCGTGTATCCGAGGTGTTTGGTGGAGACCTTTAGCTTGTCTGCAAATTGCTGTGGCATCGCGCCGCCCGTTTGACGAGTAAATTCCATCATCGCTTGTGCAAGGTTGCCCGGAGTGTAGAAAGCAGTCATGCAAACATTGATGTTGACCATGAGCTGCTTATACATTGGGCGGATCGACATGAAGAAGCCGCGATAGGCTTCAACACCGAGCGATAAGCGGAAGCTCTCATCGCTCGAGGGGAAGAAATACTTGTTGCCCCCAACCCGCACGCCGCGCTTCGAGGCGAAGCTCTGGACGATGAGGTTGAGTGCCGAGACGTATGGCTGAGTATCAGTGCTGCGATGCTCCGGTTTGCCACTCATGAAACTATTAAG
Source organism: Cubamyces sp. BRFM 1775 (assembly GCA_022385745.1). NCBI lineage: Eukaryota > Fungi > Basidiomycota > Agaricomycetes > Polyporales > Polyporaceae > Cubamyces > Cubamyces sp. BRFM 1775. The sequence goes on from MU278588.1 coordinate 53,692, forward strand.
CGTAAAGGTTAGAGAGCACGGTGCACAGGTGCGAATTACTCACTCGTTCAATGTAGACAGGCTCAACTCCCGCTGGAACTTAAACTCCACTGTGAACACCGTTGCTTGCGGATTGTCGTCCTGGTCCACCTCGCGGTATCGGATAGGGACGCTGAGAGGCTGGGGTAGAGGCCGCGCAGAGACGAGTCTTTGGCTCCGGTCATGGGCAACGTGTCTTGTGAAACTTGAAAAGGCTGGGCTCTGCTCAACAAGCTCGAGTATGCGGGGGCGTCGATCGCCTTTAGCCTGCGCCTTGGGCGAGATGTCGATCTCGTATTCGTAATAGACCGCGTCCTTGGAGATCTTCACCGCAAAGAAGTTGGTCCTGACCTGACCTGCGCGGCCGAGGGACCCCCAACCAGGGCGAAGGGGCATGTCCGGCTGGAGGCGAATGCGATTGAACGATTGCACGAGTCTGTCGAGTTCATTCAGCCGTGGGTGCAGCGTAGTGGGCTCTCCTGAACCAAATATTTGCGGTGGCCCGCCGGGAGATCTTCCTCGAGACGCCCCGCTACCTGTACCACGAAACCCGCCGCTCGGAGGTGGCCTACCCCTTGCGCCGCCGCCGCGGGTCCCAAGTCCAGGTTCGCCGCCAGGAGCGGAAGGAGCAGGGCTACCACGTCCCCTCGAAGGTGACGAGCCTCTACCCGCACTTCCCGGTCCAGACCTTGGGCCGCGTCCTCGTTGACCGCCTCTTTGGGGTCGAGAAGCCATTCTGGCAATAACGTGTAAATGGTTGTCGAAAAGATGCAAATGAAAGAGGAGGTAGAATGGCTGAGAACGCCTGGGAGAAAGGTGCGAGGGATCCGTGCGGCCTCCGTACTTTGATGAGTTATATACCTCTCCCCAGCCGAAAGCTGCGGTAGGCAGCTGCAGCTGCAGCTGCAAGCCACGCTGCGAGAATTTACATAATTTGGGAATAGACCCTCCGAGACGCTCGCGCTTGACACTGCTCAACACGCGTTGCGGTTTCAATCGTGAGCTGGTGTTTGGCATTACACAGGTCAGCATGACGAAGGAATCCTGGGTGAAGTTAAGCGACGTACTCGTAGCTGAGAAGAAAAGTTGCCAGGGATCAACATGTGTTATACCGAGAGCCAGCAACTAGTGGTGGGAGCTGGCGTCTTGCATATCGCCGTGAATCGATGAGCGAACTGATCTCATGAGTAAGCGATTCTATTGCGCAGTACAGGACGTGATATTCAGAGTGGTTTTGAGGACAGAATACGGTGGCACTACCGTAGTGAAATTTCACTAATGGTGACCGGTGAATTACCAGTGAATCAGAACATGGGCACCACAACCAGCGTCTGGAAGAGCGAGGCGGAGATATGAAACTTTGGGCGTAGCTTCTAACTCAGCTGGTGGTCAGAGCTCCGGTCGATGGCGTGACTTGTGTCGGAGCACGAACTTATCGAAGGGCGCCTGTTACGCTCTGTTCTCTCTTTTCGAACATATCAGCAGGGTAACGCGGCCTGAAGGCCTTCATAGCCTTCAGTCCTTTGGACGACCTGAGCTTCTTATCGATGTGAGCGAATGAATACCAGGAACTTTATATATATATATATATTCGACGCTTAGGCGCCGACATATGTATCGGAGTATTTTCCGTTGTGAATGCAAGTTGCGGATCCATGCTCACAACATCAAAACAGCTATACACATTCAACGTCAACACCCATACGCCACTCGGGGCGGTATAGTCATAACGCAACAATATGTACTTGGCTATCACTAGTCTGCGGTCCCAGGGATCGCGATACGCCCCCGTCTATTGTCCGACGACTCGTAACCGTAACGGCTGTCGCACTGCTCGGGCTTCCAATGCGGTCACTCTTCGGGCCATCCTCCTGAGAGATCCGCGACTCCGAGTCGTCGTGCACAAACTGCGCGATCTCGACCGTGATGTTGATGTCCTTCATCTCGAGGTCGCGTTCGGTCTGCCTGCGAATCATCCGACGCACTGTGGGCATAATGTTGCTCTCTGCTTGCCCTGGGGGAGGGACAGGCTTCGTCGGCTCCGGGAGAAGCGCGCCGTCCGCCGCGAGACCAATCCGCACTATGATCATGTTGAATACAATGCATATAATGGGCGAGATCTGTGAGTAACCCAGTCAGCAGGGAGACCTCACTACGATCGGCATATAACAGTTGACGGTACTTGCCATATCCAGGATCACATAGACACCATTCGAACGGACGAGAAACAGGATGAGAGCGGCCGTAATCGTGAACGAATATAGCGCGCCGCTTTCGATGATGACGCGCAAGATAGGCGACAAACAGCCTCCAGTCTTGTACTCCGCGGACCGGCTCGTCACTTGCCATATCCTGTATGCCAACGCGACTGCATGAAACCGCGACATTGTGAGCATAGTTTGTGGCGGGATGCAGCAATGCAGACGAATGTGAACTCACGTGTTGCGCAAACGTTCGTCACCAGTGTAACGCACCAGTTTCCCGTCAGCCAATGGCTCGGCTCCGTTGCGAAGATACCTTCGGACTCCCCCATGGAAGACGTTGCTAACGCGTAACCCAAACCGGCAGAAGACGCTGCATGTGGACTTGCTAATCAGCGCCAGCCGCCCGGTAAATGAGCGAATGCGCATACCAAGAAGACCTAGCCATCCTATAGTGGGTATCACGACTACAAGCACGTTATTCCACACCTTGTACGTGCGATATATCTGCAAAATCGCAAGGTGAGCGCCCTCAGTCTGGGTGATACATCAAAAGCAGAAGCCCAGCTTACTACTACACCGTCCAAAATCAGCGTTTGCGCATTATACAGGGTATTCTTGATCACAAACGACACTCTTGAGACGTCGCCGAAGAACTCTTCTGGTCCTCCTGATAGACTCGGACCTTCGTTGATGAAGCCCAAGTAAAGCCGGATGATGTTCACGACCATCTCCTATGAGCGCATCCGCCACACAACGAAGTAGTATCAGCATCTCGTAATATGCGCCGTGCCGTGATCGTGGGGTTAGACATCCAAAGGGACATGCGCAGCGTACCATTGTAGAGAGGACAAGGAGCGCAGAAGACGCGCTGACCATTGCCCAATTTACGCGCCGCTCCTTGCGGTTCCGGAGGAGAACCCACAGAGTGAGCATGAACAAGAATACAGACAATCCTAGCCGCCAGGATATTTCTCGTAAGCTCAGAAGTCCCTGATGCGGCTCACTCGGAAGCAGACGGCGGACTCACCATACAAGATGGCCTCGAACGACGTGGACAAGAGAGCAGCCTCGGTCAGGTGCATGTTATCCAAGTCCAGATTGTCCAAGCTAACACGAGAGCAAGACGAACGTAACGAGCGTGAGGTTGATGGCGGAGATGATGTGAGGAGGCCGTCGGACCCGCCGCGAGTGATAGGTCAACTATGGATGTGCGTCGAGCGATCGCAGTCCAGAGGTCGACTTGGGACGCGGACTAAAGTACCCACGTCTCGCAGGGTGCGGGAAGGTCGAAGACACGAAGAGAGCCTCGACGGACAAGATAGCAACCTAGATGAAGGTGTCCGTTCCTCGTGGGCGCGCGCGCAGCGACATTATGACACATCGGTATAGCAGCCACCGACCGCCACCCAGAGGCGGCGTACGCTAGTCCCATCCCGCACCGGCAGAGGTCAGACGATGACAACATGGTACGCGGTCGCCGCATCGCGATCCTTGATTCCCTCGCCGCTCCTCAAGCTTCCGTGGTCATAGCCGCGGCACGGCAGCCAGTATGCGGTGGGATGGACGGGCGTACCGGGCTCAGACGATGCAGAGCGGGTCCCGGCTGTTACTGACGTGTTGCTCCAGGAATTATCTTGAAGTCGGTAGCTCCGAGAAAGGAACTCATCTCGACGGTGATGCCCGCTCGGCAAAGGTGCCAATACAAATGGTGAGTCCGGTGACTCCGGTCAGTTGGGAGGTGCACATGCCATAATTTAACTCATTGCGTTCTGATGCGCCATGCCGCTCTCCATTGCTGTAAAGCTCTATCTTCAACGCCGAACCTTCGCTGAATGTCAGCTGTCCTACGAGTTGTAAGTGGTTGTTGAGCACGTTTGAACGGAGAAGTGTTCATTTACCGTTGCTAGCTGTTGCTAGGTATCGCCCGGAGAGCGTGAGCGTGGGTGACCTTGGTCTGCCGGGCCCGAGTCCAACGGCAAGCCGGAGCGACAAAGCAGCTGGAGGCGATCTCTGTGGCATTCTGTGGCATTGTTCGGCGGAGGGTTTGTGTACGCGGAGCAATTGGCCGCGGGGATCATTGTGAGCGCTAGATTGCCGAGCAATGCGACGTTGGGTTCCGACACCGTCCTGACCCTGACGCGAACGCCAGGTCATCCTGCAAGGTGACATTCGTTGCAGTCGTGCATGCTTTCTCCGCTGCTATCGATGAGTGCGAGCGCTGAACTCGGACGAGGTTGCTAGGCCATGAAATGAGCACCGAGTCACCATGACCCCTGAAGTCTCTTCGTTGCGCAGGAAGCGAGGTGTCAGTGAGGCTACATGCTAGTAGCTCGTGCTTCGACGTCTTCATCGGCATTCCGCATATGCTCTGAGCTCAGAAGCAGAAGCCGTAGAGAGGAACAGTGATCTTCAGTGCCGACAGCGAGCTTATTTGATGGCTCGGATGCGGAGACAGCGCTCATGCTCCGAAACGGCGTCGGACGTGGATCCGGGGGACGCAGAGGATCGTTTTGATTGGGTTACTGTATGCTGTATCTGTCTCTTTGACCATGAGGTCTCTCGAGCTTAGCGTAGTCGATAACCACCCCTTCACTACCCCGTTGGACGTTCGAAAGTCGCATGCTGATCGCAGAGATGGTTCGTCGCAAGGCTCCATGTCGAACAGTGAGGTCGGAGCGTTTCGAGGGTATCTCACGCAATTGGATGACTAGAGCCCCGGCAGAGGATAGATGGTACGCCGGACGACATCATGGTATAGAGATAGTAGTCGTCATTAACAAGCAAAATGAAGTTTGAGCTTCAACATGGTATACAGCGGTTACCTTGACGTATATTCCCGTGCACCGCACTGCTACTGGACCACTCCTAGAGGACTAATTCCTCCTCACCCACCAATGAGCGGATGGCAAGCTCCGGCTTATCCCAAGCAAACTGTGGCTGCAGAGTAAGTGATACGCACCGCCGGTGGGTATAGGTAAGGGAAACGCACGAAGTGGTTGGCGCCCGGGACATGCACGATCCTCGTGTGCCGCAGGGGGCGGCCTTTCGCCTTTGCTTCTGCTATGTCCTTCTCCAAGGACCACAGCCCATGCTGGACTTCCCATAGCGAGCACTCACCCCTCACAATGCGCACCTCGGCGCTAGGCCACGCGCTTGCATTGCGAGCGGCATCCTGAGAAGGCAGGTACAGCGCTCCCTCCTTCAGGTGCCCGAACAGGCCCGACTTCAAGCTTGCAACTAACAGCATGAAGTCGGAGCCATCGGGCATATCGCCCGGGGGGAGGTGGACGATGCTTGCGATTTGATCCACGCTGAGGGTTGAGAGGGTCGGGCGCGGGTCCTCGAGTGGGTTCTTCTGCTCGAGCGTCTCGAGGGTGTTGCCATGACTGAAGTAGCCGCTGAGCCACTTGGGAAAGAAAACTTGCATTTTTTCAGGCGTGAGTGTGGTATCGAACAAGGGCTGGTACGCTCCCACAGCGGGGTCTGGATACCCGAACAGGCGGTAGGAAGCATCTGCGGAACGAGTGAACCAGGGATTTCGGTGGCGAGAGCACTGGGCGAGCAACTTACCGAAGAAGACGACGCGGCGAACGTATTGACTGAGGTCGAACGCGTCCGAGGGAAGGGTTCCCGAGGAGACGTACGTGAGCAGTGCCGTCATCCAGGCGGTTCCAAAGGACCATCCTGCAACGACGATCCCACCCCTGTTGTTCTCCGCGTCTGCGAGGGGCAGACGCTCCTTCTGGACAAGCTCGGCCAAAAAGGCGTACAACTCCCGCGCACGGTCCTCCATGAAGGTTTGCAACCTCAGTGATGCCTCGGGGACCTCGGTCGAATCGGGCGCCTCCTGGGACGAGGGGGACTCGGACGGGCGAAGCAGAGCAAGCTCATCTGCGTTGTACGGCCTTGACCCCGGGTAATCGCGGCGATTCACCAGGATGACTCGGGCGTTGTGTTGAGCTCCAAGCGGGATGAGCTTGGAAAAGGTGCCTACGATGCTCATTGAGTAGGTGCCACTGCAACGACCGCAAGCTCGGTACGCACCTGCATGCCATGTATAGCCATGTAGAATCACCAGAGTCGTGTAGTCGGTGCTCCCCTGAGGAGCACCGGAGTCCTGGAGTATGCCAAGTCCGCTAGAGCTGTCCATGGTACAGGATGGCGTAGGGGATGACTGCAGCGAAAATACGAAGGAGACCTTTTGAACGATGACAATCTGTAAGCGAGCGGCCAAAGCCCGAACGCTGCCCTGCTATATTAGGTAAAGGTCGCATAAAAACGATGAAGTCCGCGCGGTCCTGAAGACGGTGGACGCATCCCGTAGTCTGAGCGGCGCTGTTGCGCGCATAGAAGAGACGGTGAGCTAATGGCACTAAGTCGGAAAGCGGCGTGTTCTCATCTCATTCGAGCCCGATTGTTGTCGCCACTGGCGACCCTAGCTCGCATAGCTCCAGGCCGCTCAGGCTATGTCCAACTTAGCAAAAGGGTGAGTCATGTACACATGTCCGTCGTAGTTCATGGGTACTTTCACCTACCTCCATGAAAGACACGAGGTGATACGACACGGTGGCACCACCATGAGTTCATCGCTACGTAGCTAGCAAAAGCCGGTCTAGTTGCACTAGCCAGTCTGGTGCCTATGGACGATGCAGCGCCGTCGATATGCTATTTCAGGACCCAGATGGCAGGGAGCTTAGCTGTCCTCTTTCCACCGGTTCGTCTCCTGGGAGCGTCAGTGGAGGGACGCTGACTCCCTGAGAAATATGGATCACAAGCCGAGCCACTGAGCGGTCGCCACTAGATATGAAGGCGTTAGAGTGATAAACATAGTCTAGCCTTTAGGAGTGGAACTCGAGTTGATGGAGGACCGAGTTTGAGGAGCGACGGCGCCCCCTGAGCGCTGAGCGCTGAGCTCGCAGCTCGAGGGGGGACAAGCGCCTATACATATGCACAGAGCGCTTATCGAAGGGCGTCTATTTATCGGGAAGCGCTGTTGTCATAGCGCATGCGCCCAGGCCTCTCAGGTACGCTTCAACCGTTCAACGGTTTCACTCTACCTATGACCTTTGGCCTCATCCGATCTTTCTCGGGGACAGAACCGCTCGCTTGAATAGAGTTATGTCTGCCAGTCGATAGAAACCAGAGGTAAGCAGGTCCGATTTCGATGCTAAATTTGACTTGAACTCCGAATCACGATTTTGCTTCTGACGGAAGAAGTGCTTTCGGGGCCGAAAAATATTGACCAGGCCTACGTGTCACTACATGACAAGTATGTAGGATGTTATACAACGCAATCTACCCTCTAGACTGCATATATCATATGGCACCATGCGGATGATTTCGCGTACTGCTCGCTGGGCAAAACAACTACCGTACCAGCAAGGATACGATATTCACGCCGGTATGCAACTAGTTTAACTGCCAGTCCTACACGTCACGCTGAAATTCCACCTACAGTAATCTGCGGCATAGCAGGAGAGGAAATTGACTAGCCTCGTCCGACTAAAATATAGACGCCATTTGGACTCGGACTTGGCCAGTGAGCGAGCCACTTCTGTGCCAAGATAGGCTACTAGTGGCACATCGGACTTGGGTCTGCATTTACCGGTATGTGCTGTTCAGCGACTCGGAACCATCTGCGTTCCGAACGGCAATCCGTAACGTTCGGAGGGGCATTGATCATTCCTATAGGCAGTTGCTACTCCATTTTGCGGATGACACGCTCTAGGACGCTCTAGGATAGCCTTGTAAGCGCTCGCCAAGGTGAACGCTCTGTGTGTCGGTCGTTTGCAAGCCGCGCAGAGCGTGACCTAACTGGCCAGTGTGAAGTTCAAGGGCAACCATCACGCAAGGGACTGTTTGTTCCACCGGTAGGCGGAGGAAATGCATTCGAAGCTCCTGTTTATTGCTTCCCTTGAACGCCCCGGAAGTACAGGGATGGAGAAGTATAAATATGTCGAGAATGTGTCGAGGCGAAACCATCGAACTCGTCTGTACTGAGCCCGAGCCCTAGACACTACTGCGACATGGATTCCCAACCCACCACCTCGTTTGTGATACCTGACCTTTTCGCCATCACACCCTTCGTTGGCTCCTTCAATCCCCACTACGCCAAGGTGGCCCCCGAGTCTTCAGCCTGGATTAACAGCTTCCGTATCCTCTCGGACACGAAGCGCGCCTTCTTTCTGCAGGGAGGAAGCGAGATCTTGTGCGCACACGCGTATCCGTACGCCGACGAAGAGCGGTTCCGCGGCACATGCGACTTCGTCAACCTGCTCTTCATCCTCGACGAAATCAGCGACGACCAGAACAGCAAGGACGCGTCTGGGACCGGCAGCACGTTCTACAACACCTTGGGTAACCCGGAGTACGACGATGGAAGCATACTCTGCAAGATTACCCAGGAGTACGTCCCTTCATACTCTCTGTATTTTCATACTGACCAAACGCAATCCCTCAGATTTAGGCAGCGCCTTCTGAAGCACTGTGGGCCGCTGACCTACAAGAGGTTCCTCGACTACTGTAAGACCTATACCGGAGCGGTGACTGTAGAGGCCGCGCTGCGAGAGTGTGGGGAGGTGCTCGGCCTTCAGGCGTACGAGAAGCTTCGCCGCGAGAATAGCGGCGTCCGATTCTGTTTCACCCTCGCAGGATACGCCCTTGGTGTCGACCTACCCGACGAGGTCTTCGAACACCCGGCGTTCATGGCAATGCATCTCGCCACAACTGACATGGTGTGCTGGTCCAATGTAAGTGTCGCATTATCTCCTCTAGATGTATATCTGCAGAGCTAATCCGACTGCTATCAGGACTTGTATTCCTACAACATGGAGCAGGCGATGGGCCACACCGGCAACAACATCATCACCGTCCTCATGACCCACAAGAGTCTCAGCCTCCAGGAGGCAGCCAACCATGTTGGCGAGCACTGGAAGACGCTAATCAATACCTATCTCGACGCGAAGGAGAGCCTCCCGAGCTGGGGCGAGAAGATCGATCACGACGTAGCGCGCTACGCGATGGCGATGGAGAGCTGGGTCATAGGGAACCTGAACTGGAGCTTCGAGACGCTGCGCTACTTCGGGCCCGCTCGGCTCGATGTTAGACGCACTGGTGTCGTGCACTTGTACCCTCGTCAGGTCAAGGAGAACAGTGGTGAGGATAGCTGAGGTAAGTGGCTTCTACTATGGTGCGAAGGATGTTACCTGATGCTACTTGTGCCTTTCTAGAGTCTCCAGGCATGGCACCCTAACATGTTGTTTCTATGAAATTAGATTACCGAATGATAGTATTGAGCTTTCAAGAACGCCCCGGTCCTGCTATCACTCCCCACTTGACAATACCTCGCAGGTTAACCCATGTGAATCCCAGATCGATGATTCTCATACTCGCAAGCTCTCATCATTGTATGGTAGGACGTGAATTAAGACTGCGGTGAACTCATGATACTCACTAGTTGTCATCCCTAGATATGATTCTCTCGTGACCGTGCTTTCATGGATCGGACTTCCAGTGGCCCTTACGCCGTACAATTGGTACACCAAGAGAGATGTATCAACGCGTCACGACACTAGCAAGCTCATCGGCACCTCCTTAACAGCACTTATCTTTGAATCTTAAACACCTCATGTCAGCGACATCTCTTGAACGATCCGCGCAGGACTAGAATTTGGCATGAACATACGGTGTAGGATGTGGCGTACTCGGGCAAACGCACAGTACGGTGAGTGACGCAATGCTTGGCAATGTCGTTCTCAAGCAGCTCATGGAGGGCCATACGCCGACAAGTGTTTTCTCAAGCCCGGTCGCAGGCGCTCTGGCTCAGCCAATAGTTGTTGGCCTCTCAGACGCCCAGTGCGGGTAAATGCCTGAGTATTGGTGCTCCGCCGGTAACAGCGACCACGTTGTGACGTCCGACCCGCTCCAGTGTCGTTTGGTAAGTAGTGACACCGCGTTCGTACTGTTCTCCGTTCTGATCCCGCCGTTAGAAGTCGCCGGCGTCGTCGGGATTACAACTTCAGACAATCTGTTGCCCGACAAACTGCACCACCACCACCTCGCTATGACCGGGCTCTACGATGCCAAATTGTTCACTCATCAAATTCCCGGACGTCTCTCGCCAGTAGAGTGTCCTGGGGAGCCACATAAAATGGTACGTATCGCTACCAACACACATTGCAGGACCTACCCTGCTTTCTAGACAGTGACCTTCAAGCCCTCGTGACCATCCGCACCATGGCTGCCGCTACTGCTGAACCTATGACCTTCACCATCCCTGATCTACACGCCATGACTCCCTTCGTCGGCTCCTTCAGTCCTCACTATGCCAAGGTCGTCTCCGAATCCTCGGCGTGGGCCGCCCGTTTTCCCGTCCTTACAGAGAAGCAGCGCGTCTCCTACATCGACGCTGCTAGCCAACTCCTCGCCGCACACACCTACCCATACGCCGATGAAGAGCGCTTCCGAGGGATCTGCGACTTCATGTGCATCCTCTTCATGTGCGACGAGATCACCGACGATCAGAATGGGGAAGGTGCGCAGAAATCAGGTGTCACGCTGTACAACGCCATGAAGAGCCTCGACTACGATGACGGGTCGGCCTTGTGCAAGCTTGTCCACGAGTAGGGGCAACGATCATCTCATATACAGACTCCTTACTGAAAACGCGCTGGGACAGGTTCAACGTGCGGCTCCTCGAGCGATGTGGTCCTGTCACACATAGGAGGTTTGTCGAGTATTGGGAGATGTACCTCGCCGCAGTGACACGGGAGGCAGAGCTCCGAGAGCGCGGCGAAATCCTCGATCCAGAGTCGTACAAGAAACTACGCCGCGAGGGGAGCAGCGTTCGCGTCTGCTTGGTCATCGCCGGCTACGCTCTTGGGATAGACTTCCCGGACGAGATCTTCGAGCACCCAGCCATGATGGCGATGCACCTCGCAATCACGGACATGGTCTGTTGGTCAAATGTGAGTCCGCCGTCCGCTTCAGCCGCGTGCCATGGTGCTGACTGAACGCTACGCTAGGATCTCTATTCATACAACCGAGAGCAATCCATGGGTCACGGATGCAACAATGTGCTCACCGTCCTGATGAAACACAAAGGCCTCACCCTTCAGGGAGCTGTAGACTACGTCGGCGAGTATTGGAAGACCTTAATCGATCGGTACCTCAATGCGAAGAAGAACCTCCCGAGTTGGGGCGAGAAGATCGACGAGGATGTGGCACGATACGCGAAGGGCATCGAGCATTGGGTGATAGGAACCCTTGACTGGAGCTTCGAGATGCCGAGGTATTTTGGCGCCGAGCGGCTCGAGGTGAAGGAAACGCGAGTGGTACTCATTCGTCCTTCCCAAGTCACTGGAGAGCATACAGAGTATTGAGGTAAGCCTGAATTGCATATCGGAGCACGCTCTCAGATGTAGGCTGAATAGTGGAAAAGTGTAGATCACGCGTATAAGTATACGTACTACTAGAAGGCGGTTCTTGAGCAATTTGAACATACTTCGTGATCCGCATGAACGCGGCGAAGTGCTGGCTCTGAGTTCGTATAAGGCGTGGTTTCAAGCCTGCTGAGCAACTGCTGGGAAGACCTACGCCATCGACATTCTAACAGGCTCTTCCAGCACGTGACGTCAACGAAGGTGTACTTGTACAGTGTATGTCATCGCCGCTTCACTCTCCTCACACTCACACAGCGAAGCTGAGATGACTGCCAACCGCTCTACCCGAACTCGCTTCCCACAACAGCGAGCAAACCACAGGATATGGAGCTCATCACGGCCTCACGGTACTCATCAAACACAAGGACCTCACCCCGGACCCTAGGCACGGTAGCCTGAGGTCGTTGGCGAATCCTGGACGGCGACCGAACAGGCTCTTAAACGGCGACTCCACGATCTATGGACATTCACCCATACAGTCGGTTGGGTCTATCGGTGAGAAAGGTTTGGTGAGAGCGTCTCGATGCTGCTGCGGTGACGAAAGTAGTCCACCATCAAGGCGCTACACGTCAAGGTTTCGTGAACGCCCTCAATACACCTTTGACACGAGATTTCGGGGCGCTTCAATAACTGAAGGGCGTGTGTCCGGCTTGGCAAGCTGATATCCGTTCATATGCAGGTCCAGATTCCTGATCATCATCTCATCACATATTGCTGCGATATCTGCTCAACCGGAGAGCACGCAACACCGCTCACTCAAATTGTGCTTGTCACATCGGCTGTAGTGTCGATGTCCTCGCGATGGAGAATGCAGACTAACCGTTTTCTGGTGAGCTTTCCTATTTCAACCATGCTCCAGCCTTCTCATAATCATATCGGACGCGGTGATTTAGGATGAATGCGTAGTGACCCTCGATTTCTTTGAGGCGCACCATTGATAGGTCAGTGGCATGATCCACATCTCTCATCATATGCAGATACAAGAGCCCGGGCCTTGGTGGCGGAGGGCCAATGGCCACACAACCAAAAACCGTGAACCTCTTACTTTCTTCTGTAGGGCAAGACAACGGTGTCGCGACTTCTGTCGCCCTAACGGCGGCGCCCGCCACTACTAGTGAGACGCGCTATACGCTACGCCCCATTCTGGCTGAGTTTCCCCTCTCGCTGGCAATGGCATCGATGGCGGACGTGTTTCGTGATCAAGGCATGATACGCCTTATGAAGACTTTGCCATAGTCTATAAAGGCCAATGCAAAGCTGCCGTGAGTCCTCAGCAGCGAGCCCTCTTCGAATTCTCTTCGGGCACTCACCTCGTTACCTTAACGGCCAACAGCATGGCTGCTACTACATTTGTCCTTCCTGATTTGCATGCCATCACACCCTTTGTTAGCTTTTTCAACCCCCACTACGACAAGATCTCCCCTGAGGCGACCGCATGGGTCGTCCAGTTCTCTGTTCTTTCAGGAAGGCAGCGTGCGCACTATATCAGCTCCATGACTCAACTCCTCACCCCTTACACATACCCTCGCGCTAACGAGGAGCGCTACCGGTGCTGCTGCGACTACGTGAGCATTCTCTTCATATACGACGAGATCACCGACCACCAGAGCGGAGAAGATGCTCGGTCATCCTCCGAGAGGGCCTGCAACGCTATGGAGGACGCCAATTTTGATGACGGTACTGCCCTATGCCGATTGATACACGAGTGAGCTGACGCTGTCTTCGTGCGCACTGGTAAGGAACAGTTACTCACAATCTGGCTGCATCTGTTTACAGTTTTAGTCGTCGGCTCTCCGATGGCTGCGGTCCAGTCACATTCCAGAGGTTCATCAGCTACTGGAAGTTATACGTCAATGCCGTCACCAAGGAGGCCCAGCTTCGGGAGCACGATGAGGTCCTCGATCCTGACTCGTACCAACAGCTCCGTAGGGAGTTCAGCAGTGTCCGTGCCAGTTTGGTCATATCAGGCTATGCGCTCGGGATCGATCTCTCCGACGAGGTATTCAATCATCCCACGTTCTCTACGATGTACCTTGCTGCCACAGACATGGTCTGCGTGGCGAATGTAAGCACCCTTTGCGCTTCTGTACTTAATCATGACCCACTGGTTAATCAGGACCTGTACTCTTACAACATGGAACAAGCCATGGGCGCGGGCCATGGAGGTAACAACCTCCTCACGGTGCTCATGAAGCACAAGGGCCTCGACCTTCAAGGCGCGGTAGATTACGTTGGCGAATACTGGAAGACACTGGTTGAGCGGTACCTGAACGCCAAGAGGGACCTCCCAAGTTGGAGTGAGGAGATCGACAAGGACGTCGCGCAGTACGCGGTCGCAATGGAAGACTGGGTCATCGGAAGCATGGATTGGAGCTTCGAATCGCCGCGCTATTTCGGCGCTGTGCGGGAGGAGGTCAAGGGAACTCGGGTCGTTCATCTGTACCCAAGCCGACTCGAGGCTGCTTGAGATGCAAATGTGGATGCGTAGTGAAACAGGTAAGTACCTTGACATGTCGGAAGAAACGTCAAACATACTAATTGTCGCCTGCGGTTCAGACAAATTATGCCATCATCCTGTGTTCTCTATTCATCTCTCAGTCCCTGTGTACGATATTTGCGGCGTCGAGATTGCGGAATGTACAGTTATCACCTTTGAATGACAATGAGCCTACGCTACTGCGCTTCGCCGATGTGACCGCCGCGCAGCTCCCGGCGGCCCGCGAGCCTCAAGCGGAGAACGTCGGAACCATCTCGGTTTCTCCGTGAGAAGCCTAGCTCGACGCCATTCAGAACAGATGGGAAGACTCGCATGGCAAGTGCGCGGCAGGAGGCACTCACAGTGCTCAAACAGGCTTATAAGGTATGCTCTGCCGACCCACCACGCTCTATTTAGATGTTGTGGAATGCGCACCACTTGTGATGTGATTGCTGCACGGCCGCCGGGACATACTACAGTACCCGCGCGAGAGGTATCGGTAAGTGACGATGAGTAGATGAGTACACGTGAATCGGAGATGCCCAATTTTGTCTTCTCCTGCGAAACAACTAGTCCGACGCCTAAAGCCCCAGAGTCACCAGCCACTCGCAAAACGCCAGTAACGAACGAAAACAGTGCGATATCGAGAAACAGCACACGCACCAGCGCCGACGCTCAGACGAGGCCATGATGATCCGACAGGGGCTTCTCCGACCTGTCGCTGTCATGGAACGACCACGTCGGCGAAGACTCCTCGTCGTCCCTGCCAGTGAGCACCATCCCGCCCCGGAGGCTCGCGTTGCGCCTCGGGTCGAGCGGGATTGCCGACACGGACACCGTCGGATCCCCAGTGACGACATAGTCCGAATCGTCCTCAATGACCTGCGTGATCTCGACCTTGAGGTCCTGCATCTCGAACGTCCCGTCCGGGCGGCGCCGCATCCCCATACCCACGGCGACGCCGGCGGGGCCCCCGCTGCGCTCGACGGACACGCCCGTCGCGGCCCACGTGCTGGGGTTTGTGTTTGCGCCGAAGATGCTGCGGTCGCCCGAGAGGCCCATGCGGATGATGAGCATGTTGAAAACGATGGAGATGATGGGTGAGATCTGTCGCGGCGCCACGCGAGTGTACGAGACAGACGGGGGACTGGTGTTAGCAATTGTGCGAGTGGGGTTATGGGAGGAGACACGTACCATGTCGAGGAGGACGTAGACGCCGTTGGACTTGACGACGAAGGAGATGAGCGCAGCAGTGATCGTCATCGAGTAGATCGCGCCGCTCTCGATTATCACGCGGAGCACGGGACTGAAGATGTTGGACGAGCGATACTGCGCTGACCGTCTCGCCACCGTCCAGATCCGTCCTGCGAGCAGCACTGGGAGTCAATCGGACGCGCCTAGTCAGTGTGCGACTTCTATCTGACATATAGGTGCTGATTGGAGACGTACTTGTAGATGAGAGATTCGTTCCGAGGGTGAGCGCATATACGGCGGTGATCCATCGGCCGGTCTGGACTGCGAACACGTCCCCCATGTGTTTAGAGGAGTTTACCAGGGCCACATTCAAGCCGACAGAGCCCGCTGCGACCGTGCTTCAGCAAGCCTCGCTCGCGGCGGACATAAAGGACATGAGGCAAGACTCACCGAGCAGTCCGCACCAACCGATGCACGGGAGGAGGACGACAAGTCCGCTTTGCCACACCACGTACGTGCGGTAGATCTACAAGAGTCCTCGGGTGAGCAGCCCGTTCGCAGTACAGTTGTGAGGGCGCGCGTATGATAGTAGGTGACGACTTACTACAACAGCGTCGAGGATGAGCGTCTGGACGTTGTACAAGACGCTCTTAACGACGAAGGTCGGGTCGGAGACGACGGAGAACCACGCCTCCGGTCCGCCAGGGACGAACGGGCCCTTCGTCACGAAGCCTTCAAAGATGCGGGTGATGTTCACTGCCATCTCCTGCCGGAACGCAACACGGTCTCCATCAGCGATCGAAGCAGAAGCAGGCGATGGAGACGGAGCTGAACGCGGAGAAGGGGAAGGGAGGACGTGGTCTTACCGCGGTGGCGAGCAGGATGAGCGCGCAGCCCGCCCCAACGAGCGCGTAGTTGACATGTCGCTGGCGGCGGTCGCGGAGCATGATCCACATCGCCAGCGTGAACATGAACACCGCGTAGCCTATAATCCAATCCACGACGTCAGCGATCGTCCTACTACTTCACAGGCGCGCGCCTCCGCTGCTGGGCGGTACGGCGGACTCACCATAGAGGATCGCCTCGAAGGTGGTGGACAAGATCCCTGCCTCGCGTAGGGTCAGCATCGTGGCGTGGCGCGTTTGTCTGTCGGGGGGCCTGGGCGACGACGTGGCTCGAGGGCTTGAAGGCTCTAAAGAGGGCAGCGTGCGGGGTACTTTCGGGCGTCGCAATAGCCTCCGCTGCATTTAATGAAGAGAGGGGGAGGGCAAGGGGCCGCAAGGGAACGCAGGAACCACGGCGTGTGCCTTCTGATCGCCCCCTCCAGCGAATGTCCGAGCAGGGCGCGAAGGACTGCGCGGGTTCGCACCGGCCGCGCGCACTACAAGGCAGATCTCTTGAGCAGCATATGGCGATGGTTTCCACACCTGCGCCGTGAGCTGTCAGTTTAGCCCTTTGTGCGGCCCGTTGCCTGCCTCGCGCTAAGCTGCCATATCTCCTCCGTCGGCGCCGCAGACAGTGCGGAGGGCGCGGCCTGGGCAGCCAGGAGGGAGGAGGGTGCCCGTTACCCGATCGGCGCGTCCAGGACAAGGGTGACTTCTCGGTTTTGCGCGCATGGCTTCGTCGTGGGCAGTACCGAGCTTCGTTAGGGAACCTATAGAGTTCGTCAGCAATAGAGGGACCATGTGCAACGGGATCTCCCGGACGGTCCAGGGCTTGTGCACGCTGGTGAGAAGTGCTGTGAATGCGGGTTTGCGAGCGTGCGACCGCCGAGTATGTCCGAGCACATGTTTCGAAAATGCTTAACCTTTGTAGCGGAATATGCAAAGTAGCCGGGGGACATTGTACCAGCATCATGTGGCTGAAGGGGGACCTGGCATTCGACGAATTCCATAAGAACGCACGCAAAGACAACGGTGAGCGAGATGCGAAGGAACTGCGCTATCCCCCGCGCAGTCAGGTTGGAAACGAGAGTGTGGTAGCAAGTCCAGGCTCCAGAAAGCACGTCAATAGCAGGAAGGGAACTACCTTGCGCGGAAGAATACCAATCGCACATGGAGGCCCTTCTCTGTTCTACGTTCCACTGCCTCCGCAGATGCTATTCACCAAAGATCTGGCAACAAGGAAAATCTTGTCGGAGCCGTCGCAAACGCCCCCGAGCGAAGTATACAACGAAACCACAGGGTCTCGAGCGGGCCGCCCCGCACGCCGCCACGTTTGTCTGCATGGCCGAGATTTGCGAATTGCAGGTTGGCTGCGCCGAGATCACCGAGCGGTTCTCGATGAATAGTCGGAGAGTGCCTGAGTCGTCCTTCGCTGTGAGGGCCATGATTTGGGACGATACCTCAACGACTTCATTTGCGGAAGTTTCTCGTGCACAAGATGTAAGACAGCTGAAGACTGTTACGGACAAGGCGCGCGCCTTCCCGCCGCGCGCCTCGGGTACGTCGCAGATAGCGCCCACGCGTCCTTGGGACGCGACCGCGAGGCGACATGCTACACACGCACGAATCTCATAGTCTACTACACGCTACTAACACATGTACTACGTAGAGAATGGTATAAGAACCCCGACTCGAAGCTGGAAACCCCAGCTTCGAGTTGGTATTTTCCCGTCGACCTACACGCCCCGGCGTCTGATCCGACGAAGCCTTATCATAACTCGAAGCTCTCTCAAGCCCGGACCGCAGGGCCAAGCGGCATCCCGGATCGCAGGGACAAGCGAGTACGATACCAACCGCACCAGTAGATACCGCCACGACGGGCGTAGACACACAGCCGTCGTCCGTGATTGCGAACTGCTTGGGCATTCTCGGTAAACCCCGACGACCTCGGGTACGGTTGCTTCTTACCGACCTGCTAAAGGCCCTAACCAGGTACTGGCGGCGGTGCACAACTGCGCACACGAACGAAGGCTCCCCGTACGACTACGCCTACTATACATCACGTACACGATCTTGCGAGGGAGTAGTGACCTCGAAGATCTCGGAGGACCCAGGGACCCGGAGCAAACATATCGAAGGACGCGCGAAAGTGCAGTGACACGGGGGTCCGGCCTACGGCTGCACAGAAACGCGTCTAGAGATCTCGAAGAAGTGGTACCACCATTGTCGGGCTACGCCACCGAACCCGGGAATCGACCCCGGAAAGCGACACGGTCTCCGAAGTCACAGCCTCGGAACGGAGAAGCGCGGACAGTATGGATCAGCAGATGATGCAGACACAGGCGCAGGAGCAGGAACAGGCGCAGGCACAAGCCGCGCAGGAGCAAGCGCAGGCAGCCCAGGCAGAGCAAATGATACACGAGAACACCGCACACATCCCGCACCCCGTCCAGATGGTCAGCATGACCGAAGGACAGTTCGAACACTTGATGTCGACACTCCTCTCCCGACATACCCGAACCAATGAATCCCCCCCGCGGCAACCGGAAGGACGGCAGCAGCGCCTTCGCGTACGAGAGCCAGACGCGTTCTCCGGAGATCGCGCCACCTATCGCACCTGGAGAAGTCAGATGGAACGCTATCTAGCCACGTTCAAGCACACTCCCGAAGACGAGCTCATCTCAGCCCTGATGGGCAACATACGGGGACCTAGCATTGACGAGTGGGTCAACGCATACGCAGACCAGCACTTCGATGGGGAGACAGGGGAGTGGGAGAAGACCATGTCTGAGATCTGGGAAGATCTCGATACCGTCTACACGGACCGGGTAGGCGAACACGCGGCGCTTCAGCGCATGCGCGAGCTGCGGCAACGCCCGGGCCAGGCCGCCGAATACTTTGTGGAGTTCGAGAAGCTACTATGGATGGCGAATATGGAGAAATCGGACAGGATGGCACTCGAGTTCCTCAAGGACGCGGTATGCGACCGCTTTCGCCAAGCCATCCATAATCAGCTGAACATGCCGAAAACCTACGACGAGTGGAAGAAAGCGGTAGAACAGCTTGACGACAACTACCTACGCGAACAGACCATCATCCAGAGCCGAAAAGCCCATACCCCTTCCCAGCCGCACCGACAGTCCACAACGTCTCAGCCACGGGGTAGCTCCACCGTACTGACAAACGCGCCCGCCAGTCAGACGACGAACGCCGCTCCGGCGCGACCGGACGGAACAGGAGTAACGTACGGCGGCTTGGGACAGCCGATGGAGATCGACAGGACGCGGGTGGGAACGTGCTGGAGATGCGGAGGGAGACGCACGCAGCCAGCCGAAGGCTGTCTCAACGGCTGGCATCGACCCCCACAGACGTACCGAGGAAGCGCGCAACCCACGCCCGGGTCAACCCCGAACGGAGCGCCGATGCAGCGCCTTCGGGGGTTGAAGACGGAAGAGCTTACGGAGCTGGTACGAGCATGGGCAAAGGAGGAACCGGAGGAATTCAAGAAGGCGGGTTTTGGACAAGGCCCGACGTGACCGCATCACGATCGGCGCCCTGCCGTAACCGGTACGCGTGTCTCGAAGTGGAAGAGACAATGGACATTGATTCGCACATGACCCCAATTATTTACTATACGACTCCAGATACACGCGTACATACAAATGTTTTGAACAGTAAAAAACCACATGTAGAACGACTATTTAACAATGTTACCGCTTCCAATACACCTATAAAACAAAAACCCAACAAACCAGTTGAAAAAACAACAGAAAAGCGCTCGGATGCGGCGAGCTTGAAAACTCCCCTTGTAGTTACCAATGATACGGATACACCTAAAAGGTTTACGCTAGTCAGAGGTCGAGGAACTCATAGACAGATGGACGTACCACTTACTATACGAATACCAGAAGCAGAACGTAGCTTTGATACTATAGCGCTGTTAGATACAGGTAGTACCGCCTCATGCATGCATAAGGACTTTGCCATTAGACACGCGATAGATTTACAGAACCTAGAAAACCCGATTGAAGTATACAATGCGGATGGAACAGTGAACGCCGGAGGACGGATCACGCAGAGGGCAGAGGTGGTGGTACAGATCGGAGATCACAAGGAACGAATGAGCTTCTTGATTACCGACCTAGGGAAGTCGGATGTCTTCCTCGGGCACGAATGGATACGTTGTCACAACCCGCGCATCGACTGGCAAACAAAGACTATCGAGTTCACACGTTGCCCGGAGACATGCGAACACGTGCTAGAGGAGGGGGAGCAGCTCTTTGCGCTACAAACGCAGGGGTACCTACGAGGACGAGCGGAGCACCTACGGAATGTCCAACTACGCGCCCGGAGCACGATCGCGACCGACATCGCGATCGAACAGAATCGCGGGCGCGTGGGAAGGACGTTCGAGGAACTAGTGCCAGAGTTCTATCGAGACTTCGGTGACGTCTTCTCGGAGTCGGCCTTCAATGAGCTGCCGGAGCACCGGCCCTACGACCATGTGATCGAACTCACGCCGGGCGCTCAGCCATACAGCGGGAAACTGTACCCGATGAATCGCGATCAACAGGCGGCATTGGACGAGTTTTTGGAGGAGAATCTACAATCCGGCCGAATACGTCCCTCTAAGTCCCCCTGGGGAGCACCGTTCTTCTTCGTCAAAAAGAAGGACGGTAAACTACGCCCGGTCCAAGACTACCGTCGTCTCAATGCCCTAACCAAGAAAAACAAGTACCCGCTCCCACTCATCTCCGAACTCTTCGATAAACTGAAGAACGCACGCTTCTATACCAAGATGGACATCCGGTGGGGATACAATAACATTCGGATACGCCCGGGGGATGAGGAGAAAGCCGCGTTCCTGACCAATCGGGGTCTATTCGAGCCGCTCGTGATGTTCTTTGGGCTGTGCAATAGCCCGGCCACCTTCCAGCTCATGATGAATGACGTCTTCAGGGACCTACTCCTACAGGGAAAGGTGATCGTCTATTTAGACGACATTTTGATATTCACGGAGACTCGCGAGGAACACCGGGAGGTTGTACGACAAGTGCTGGCAATTCTTCGGGAGCACAAGCTCACGTGCAAACCGGAGAAATGCGAATTCGAGACGACGGAGACAGAGTACTTAGGGCACATCATTGGGGCGGGGATCGTCAAGATGGACCCGGCGAAGGTCGCCGGCGTCACGGAGTGGCCGCGTCCGGCGAACAAAAAGGAGGTCCAGTCCTTTTTGGGTTTCGCTAATTTCTACCGGCGCTTCGTGGCGGGATTCGCGCGGATCGCGACGCCCCTCCATCGCCTGACAGGGCAGAGTGAATGGACATGGGGGAAGGAACAGCAGGACGCGTTTGACGAGCTGAAAAAGGCGATCACCCAGGCACCTGTCCTTACAGTACCAAACGAGGACGATCCCTTCCGCGTTCAATGCGACGCGTCGAACTTCGCAGTCGGAGCAGAGCTAGCGCAAAAGCAAAATGGGAAGTGGCGCACAGTCGCGTACCTGTCCAAGGCGCTTACCCCAGCCGAGCGAAACTACCAGATATGGGATCGGGAACTGCTTGCCGTCGTGACGTCGCTCGACGAATGGAGACATTTTCTCATGGGAGCCAAACACACGTTCGAGATCCACTCGGATCACAAGAACTTGACCTATTTCCGGCAACCGCAGCGTCTAAATCCGAGGCAGGCACGATGGGTAGTCGAATTGGAGAACTACAATTTTACACTCATACACCGACCTGGAACTACGATGGGAAAGGCAGACGCGCTCTCGCGACGGGTGGATCACGATGAAGGGGGAACGGAAGGAGAAGAGACAGTGGTACTGAAGGGGGAATGGTTCCGGGCGGTGGTGGAGGGCTCCGATAAGCTGATGGAAGGGATCAAGGAAGCGATGGACACGGTCGAGAACTCGGTGCGGAACCGGCTAGCGGCAGGAGATTCCGAATATCGCAAAGCCGAGGACGGCTTGATCTGGAGAGGGGGGAGGATTGTAGTACCACCGAACAAAGACCTACGAGGACGCATCATTGCATCCCATCACGATTCAATCACGGCCGGACATCCGGGACGAGCAAAAACACAAGAACTAGTGCAACGCTCATACTGGTGGCCATCAATCAGGAGGGACATCCAAGCCTACGTGAAAGGCTGCGCCATCTGTCAACGGGTCAAGATCGATCATCGCCCGCGAGCAGCACCACTCCATCCGAACCCGATAGCCGCTGAGAATTGGGAGTACATTTCAGTAGATCTTATCACAGACCTCCCCGAATGCCAAGGATACAACGCAATCCTGATGGTTTGCTGCATGAAATCGAAGGACTACATACCCATCCCCTGCACCAAAGGACTGACGGCCGAAGGCTTCGCGAACCTCCTTGTCAGAAACGTAGTAGCGGCGCATGGGCTGCCGAAACGCATCACATCAGACCGAGGGCAGCAGTTCGAGGCCCAACTGACCGCGGACCTCTACCGCAAACTCGGAATCGAACGCAATCTCAGCACCGCGTACCATCCGCAGACCGACGGACAGACGGAACGACTCAATCAGGAAGTCGAGAATTACTTACGCATCTTCGTCAACTATCGCCAGTCGGACTGGGTATCGTGGCTACCCCTAGCGGCCTACTCCTATCGGATCAGGGAACATTCGGCAACGGGGTTCTCTCCATTCTACATGACGCACGGCAGACACCCGTACACGGGAGTCGAGGTACAGGGGCCGGTCAAAACTGAATCGGTCACTCAGTTCGTAGCTAGGATGAAGGACATTCAGGATGAGGCAAGCGCCGCGATCGCGATCGCCCAAGAAGCCATGAAGCGACAATACGACCGGCGACGAGGCGAGGCACGACCGTACCAGACGAATGAATGGGTGTACCTAGAAGCGTACAACATCCGAACGGAGCGCCCTACGAAGAAGTTCGAAGACCGACGCTACGGGCCCTTTCGCATAGTCGAGAAAGTCGGGCGCAGCGCGTATCGACTAGATCTCCCTACGAAATGGCGCCGCATTCATCCCGTCTTCAACGAAGTGCTCCTCTCTCCCGCGCACGCGCCTAGCTTCGCAAATCAGGTCCAAGACCTCCCGATCCCCAACCTGGTGGCCCCCGTCCTCGAACCCGAAGAGGTCCTCGACTCTAAACTGGCGTCGGGCACGATACTGTACTACGTCAAGTGGCGCAACCGCGCGCGCGCAGAATCCACATGGGAACCGCGATCGCCCGAGCTCGCGATGCTCATCGCTCAATTCCATCGCCGTTTCCCCGACGCCCCACGGATGCCATTCATCCGCATTCCCGCACCACTCGTGCCGCGCGAGACCCCGGAGTAATCGCGAGGACGCGAAGGCTGAAGAGAGGGTGATGTTACGGACAAGGCGCGCGCCTTCCCGCCGCGCGCCTCGGGTACGTCGCAGATAGCGCCCACGCGTCCTTGGGACGCGACCGCGAGGCGACATGCTACACACGCACGAATCTCATAGTCTACTACACGCTACTAACACATGTACTACGTAGAGAATGGTATAAGAACCCCGACTCGAAGCTGGAAACCCCAGCTTCGAGTTGGTATTTTCCCGTCGACCTACACGCCCCGGCGTCTGATCCGACGAAGCCTTATCAAAGACACCCAAGTGTGACGGGCCTTGCTGACCCGACGAAAGGAAGGAATTCGGGACATGCGATAGGGAGCGAGTATGTTTGAGTATGGAGACTCGAGAGAGCGAGGACGGTGACGATCTCACGTACAGAGTGAAGCAGGTTTCGTGCAGGTCAGTTGACTATAGTTGTCGCGCTGCCTGTCGCTAGCCCTGCCAGCGCATCAGGTTGACCCCCGAGTCGCACCTCAGGCAAGTGCCAACCATCTTTCACCAGTTCAGCTCATTGCACACTCCCTCAGACACCCGCACTTGAGAACAGGCCATGACGCGAGATTTCGCGTCTGCAGCCTGCTCAGCTGAGGCACATGTTGCAGCATGTTCAGATCTCCTATATCTGACACTCTAACTAATGACTGCACTACGTTGAGCTCGCGTACTTGTGAGCTGTTTACTTAGACGTATTCCGTACCTGACACATATCTCTTACTGCTCGTACGACTCTGGTGTTAACTTGTTGATAGTGTCATTCCTGACTGTCTGTTGGGGTAGAGGGCCAGTAGTCGGCTTTGCCGAGGTTGGCTTTAACTTTCATGACCATAATCACCCGGGTTATGCAGCGTTCACTCAAAGATGATGAGTCGTCGATAACAGAGAAAAGACACGGTATGAGATGATGAGCGGGCACAGCAGACCGCTGCGGAGAGCAAACGGCGGAGGAGAGCAAAGAAGTCAGATTTTCCCCGGCTAGTGGCTGTGCTGCCAAGCCTAATAATAGACGCCCATTCTGTACAGTTCGCCCTGCATCAACTTCGACTTGTTCCACTTCTTAGACGGCATCTACTTAGTACTAGGAACGCAATTGCCTGCCGTTCTTTTGGCAACATATCTTATAAGACTAGCGTCCTGACCGGCCTTGAAGAAACTGGAATACGGAAGTATGGGCTTGGCGTTGAAATTGATATTGACAGGCACCATCGATCGCCATTGCCACATGTCGTCTCATCACAGCCGCTTCTCGACCACCCTCGGACGCGCCGGGTGACAGAAAGAAATCGCGACAGAAAGAGTGGGAATCGGATTGGTAAACATGTAGAATCAGGTACGAGTTTGTATCCAGACAACGGTTTCTACACGAATGAACTCACCAATGTCTTGTTCAAAAGGCGATGACACACTTCCGAGTCGTCGGATTACCACTTTGAAATGACCGCCGACTTATCACAACAACATGAACACGGCGAGCGTGTTTTCCAAGGTTTTCCAGCCGAATAGCTGATCAGCACAGCCCCAGGCACTAGCATAAAACGCCAACCTCCTTGGCTTCGGCAAGCCTTTTCCCCTCCTCCGCTGCGCTCGACGCACTCCAGCGCACTCCCGATGCGCCTTCCGCTCCTTTCTGGTCTGCTGGGCTCCGTCGCCTCTGCGGCGGCCTCCCAGGTCACAATTTATGGCGTCTTCGGGAGCACCACCACCGTGGCGTCGCAGTCCGGCACTGACACTCTTCCATCCACCACTTCCTACTTCACTCTTGACTCGCCGGCCACTTACACCGGCCTTGCTGCTTACAACCCAGTCTATCTCGTACCCCCAGCGATACCCAACCCGCCTCCCGCGAACCAGTTCACGATCAGCCTGCCCAATGGGGCCGCGAATATGAATGGCCTCTCGATACCCCAGGCACCGACTTTCTTTGGCTTCTCGATCGAAATGTCGGTTGCTACACAGCTCAGTGAGTTTCTCTTGGGTTTGCACGGCGTGCCAAGCTTGACGAATTTCGTCTATTGTTCGTGACTGGTACTAGTTGGAACTAACTCGTGAGTACTCCCAATGTGTGTGGATGGGCTTGTCTGATCGGGCGAATGTAGATCTCGGCTCCATGTCCCCTTCCTGAACCTGATGTCTCTGTACATCGAGAAGGCGGGTTCCGTGCACGTCCGTGTCGGTGGTAACACACAAGATACGGCGTTCATGGTGGACTCGTTCCCCGATGGCAGAATTATGGAGAAGGACAAGGAAGACGCGTCTAATCCCGTACGTCCCTGATCTCATTACTACTATGTCCTTCAACAAGGGGTGCTTCACCGGCTCAGACCCCGGTCAGACCTGTTGTCAGACCCAGATTCTCTAGCTTGAGCCAAAGGTCAACATCTTACTAGCTCTTGCGCATCGCACCTCTTGTTCCACCATCACTAGGGGAAGATCGGAGAGTATGGGAGTATCACTCTCTGGCATGGGATGGTCTCCAGGGTCCTCAGCGTGAGGCGGCTGTAGCGTTCATAAACGCTGACCGGCACCCTTGATCCTTTGTCTGGCTGGCTCTAACCGGGGTCTGACTGATTTGAGCTTCCATCGAGTCCGAGCATCGCGGCTTGCACTCGCCCAGGATGGCACGCAGAAAATCGTGCTTGGGACCCGTATTCTACGAACGTCTCACCAGCTCGGCCAATAACGGGTTCATGTCCACGCGTTTGCTGTGCAGTACTGACACCATCACTGCCTAGACGTCCACTCCGGTCTTGGCGTTCACGCCTGACCTTCTGTACATGCTCGGGAATGTTTCCAGCCTTATTAACGCCCATTGGTACCTCGGTAAGTCTTTCTTTCGTGTGCCTCCTTCGTTGAACCTCGAACCCAAGAGGCGTGCTTCACCTGGTCTGGTCCGCATCAGGCCTCGGTTTGACGAAGTCCTGACCTGGTCATACTAGCTTGACTCAGAAATGCGCGCGATCTGGCGAGAAAATGATATCTGATAGATGTTAGAGGTGGTATCTTTGGGCGACTGTTTGGAAAGCGCTGAAATCCCTAGCGTCCTCTGGTCGAGATGTTTGCGCATTTTGTATGTGCTGACACCTGCGTCTGACCGGAGGTCTGGCCCATGACCCTTGACTAAGCCCGAGAGTCGAGCCTTAAGCTACGTATCTGGAAGCGCGAGTCGAAGTTGATACGTGACTGCGCCCTACGATCTATGGCTCTCGGGGCACCGTAGCGCTCGCCACCTAGTAGAGAGACTGTTCGGGTCGACATTCATGCTCGTTGGCGCTGACTCTCGATTTTTCGTTTGGCTTCATACCTCTATGTTCGTTTGACTGACCATAGATTCATCATAGGCGTTCCTTTTAACGACACTGCCAACTGGCGTTTGGAGATCGCCGAACTCGCAGAAGCTGTCTTGGGAGACCGTCTCCTCGGCTTCCAAGCCGGTAACGAACCTGATCTTTACGGATCGTGCGTACCACATCTTTCCTAACCTTTTGCATATCGCATCCTCATCGGACGTTGCCACCGTAATCTACAGCCACGGCCACCGACCGACGACCTACAGCGAATGGGACTACTTCGGGGAGTTCTCCCTGCTCACGCAGGCGTATGGAAACGACACGAAGATCACGAACAAGAAGTCGCTCATCGCGCCGAGCACCGCGGGCCACAACTGGCCCGTTGACCTCGACTACAACTCCCGGCCGTTCGGCCCCGAGCCTGTCTGGGACACCGGCTTCGTCCAGGCATACGACCAATTCCTCTCGGCGCTCGCTGTCGAACGGTAAGTCATGTATTACTACCCTTCGCAACCGCCATCTCGCGTTACCGTTGTCCTAGATGCTAATCGAAACGAACCTCTAGCTACCCTGACCAGAACTGCGGTGTCATCTGGCCAGACCCGAACGACCCCCCGAAGAACCTAATCGACGTGTTCCCCGAGTACCTCACGCACCAAACGAGCCTGGATACGATCGGGCCGTACCTGAACTCGACGATGCTCGCGCAGGGCTGGGGGAAGCCGTTCCTGATGTTCGAGACGAACACGGCCTCGTGCGGTGGCTTCATGGGCGTCAGCGACTCGTTCGCCGCCGCGCTCTTCGGCGTCGACTGGGCGATGCAGCTCGCGAACGGCAACTTCACGGGCGCGCTGTTCCACGCTGGTGGACAGAACGTTGCTTACAACGTACGTCTCTGTTTGCGTTTGCTGGCGCCGCTGCGGCTGCGGCGGCTTTTATGTGTGTGGTCGTACGCTGACATGTTGCATGTTGTCCCTGCTTGTTTCCCTGTAGCCTTTCACAGGTGCGTCCACAGCTCATCTGCGCTACCCACCTGCAACGTTTCCCTGACGCTGGTACCTATATTTGCTCTCCCCACAGCGCCTCCGACGAACGAGTCTGCGTTCCACCAATGGACGATCGGCCCGATCTTCTACTCGAGCATCGTCGTAGCCGAGGCGCTCGGCACGTCAAACACGTCGCGCGTGAAGGATATCTTCCCGAACAACGGCGACCCGCACACACCCGCGTACGCGGTATACGAGAACGACCAGCTCGCGCGGCTCCTGCTTATCAACTTCCTCGACGACCCGTCCGGCGCGAACGACTACACCGCGACGCTCAACATCGGCGGGCAGCAGTTTGGCGAGGCGAACGCGGTCCCTGCGCAGGTCAAGGTCAAGTGAGTCGCGCTCGCGCTTCTTTTGCATTCGATCGCATCACTCTTCGTCGCCTTCTCTACGACGCTTCCTGAGTGACTAGGTGAGATACGAGCTGACCTGTTGCGCACAGGTACCTGTCTGCACCTTCCGTCTCCGAGAAGGATAACATCACATGGGCAGGACAGGTACGTGATCCCCGCCCTCTCTATCTCGCATTGCGCACCCACTCACGGTACCCCACCGCATAGACGCTCGGCGCGCGCTTCCAAGTCGACGGCCGCTGGAAAGGCGACGAGAACGTGCAGACCATCCAATGCAACCAAGGCGCGAACACGTGCGACATCAAGGTGCCCGCGCCGGGCATCGCGCTCGTCTTCGTCTCGGACGCCGCGCAGCAGCTCGCTGCTGCTTCACAGAGCATCGCGACGTTCCCGACAACGGTGATCACCAAGACGGCGAACACGGTCTCGGTCGACCCGAGCGTGCTCGCGACGTCGAACGGGAACAACGGCAAGTCGCGCGCGAACCGTATTGGGGGCACGAGCCAGGGCGGCGCGAA
>MU278589.1:0-82018 GCA_022385745.1 Cubamyces sp. BRFM 1775
AGATCCAAGCCTGCCTGACGACCTCCGCAACCAGCCAGAATTTAAGGAAGCGCGTGCGGTCGCTTTGAACGATCTCGAAGCAGCAGTACTCGTCACACCACCCGACCCGGAGTGGCCGAGCGGCATCCTGAGCGTGCAGGTGCATGAGATCAGAGATTTATCGGTGAAGACGATGGGCAAGGAGCGGAAGGGTGGGAAGGGCCGTGAGGGAGAGAAGGGCCAGGATGAGGGCGAAGAGACGGCGGAGGAAGGCGAGGGGCTGCCCTCGTCGTATTGCACCATGTGAGTCTTCCTGTGAATCAGTGCCACAGGTTATGCTGATAACATCTCGATAGCGCACTGAACGACGAGCTGGTGTACGAAACCCGGGTGAAACCCATCACGAGCTCGCCGATGTTCAACGCAGGCACCGAACGCTTCGTCCGTGACTGGAGAAAGGCCCACGTCACGGTGACGGTTAAGGACTCCCGGCTGCGCGAGAACGACGCCGTGCTAGGGACAGTCTTCCTCAAGGTATGCACCTCCTCCCATCTCAGTCATTCACGTGTACATGTCTGACCTCGGCGACTGCAGCTCTCCGAGGCGTTTGTGAACGCGTCTGAAGTGACCCGCTCCTACTCTCTTGAGAAAGGGCTCGGTACAGGACGTATCAGGATCTCGCTCCTCTTCCGCCCCGTAGACGCCAAACTCCCCCCGAACCTGCTCGGCTTCGACACGGGCACGCTCGAGATCCGCGACGTCTCAGTGCGCTCAGGCCTGGGCGACCTTTCCAAGTGCGAAGTGCGTCTCAAGACTACCACCGCAGAGGCGGAGGAGAAGGTCTCGCGCAAGACCGCCGAGAAGCGTGGAGACCAGATCGTCTGGTCACCTGATGGCCTGACCAAACTCCCTGTGCGCCAGCGGTACGCGTCTGCGTTACTCATCTCCTTCCGCGATAAGTCCGGGTTCAAGAGCTCTGGGCGCAAGGCACTCGGCGTCCTCTGGCTGCGCGACATCGTCGACCGCGCCGAAGGTCCCGTCGAGATATCGCTATGGCGGGCGAAGGACGGAGACTACTCACGCCTGAAACTCAACTACGTGCCCCCGGACGGAGACCTCGCGTACTGGGACAGCGACAAGGAGAAAGTCGAGCGCATCGGCTCTGTCTCGCTCGATCTCGTCTTCTGGCCGGGGATCTCGGAGAAGCACCACGAGATGCTCGGCGGGGCAGGCGCGAAGAAGCGCGCGGCGTGGGACGAGTACCATCGCCAGAAGGATGCGGGGTTCCGGGACGCAATTGGGGAGCTCTCTGCACAAATCCCGGAGGACCACCATGCGAGCGAGAGCCACGAGACGCAGGCTCGGGATGGGGAGCAGCAGGCACCTGGGCAGACGGACAAGACGATGACTGGCGGCCCGGTGAACACTCAGGAAGGTGACGACGAGGACGCACGGCAGGACGAGGAAGCCCACGGCACCAACACGATCGTGTCTGCGGACGACGTCGAGGTCGAGTCGCAGGCCGACGCAGAGCCCGAGGAGGGCGACGACACCTCTATTGGAGAGGGATCTCAGGGTGATACGGATGGTGGGAAGAAGCGTGGCGTAGTAGGCAAGCTCAAGGAGTGGCGGCAGCACGAGAAGGAGCTGCATCGCGACCACCGGGGGATCATGCAGGCGAAACCGGCGCGCACAGCCGAATGGCTGAAGGACAACATTGAAGAGGGCGCACACGCCGTTAAGGATAGGTTCAAGATGAAGGCGCGCGAGCCTGACGTCGAGACTGAAGTCTGAGGCCTGCGATCCGCAAGCCTGAAGCTTCGCAAACTCACTCTACTATCGGGACATTCGATCGTTAAGTGGACGTTCGCATGTAATACTAGCATTGTGCACCGTATACCTGGACTTCCTCATGTAGCGTACAACCTTGTATATACCCATTCTCGTTTTTCGAATATGCATGCCATATTGTATGGAGATCCCTGCAGGATTCTCTTATGGTACTTACGCCACGGCGGAAGACTGGTGAAAACTGGAAGAAGTTTCGGAGTCTAAGTGCACGTAGTCACTTCGTCTCACTTTCTGCTGAGTGGAGGCGGAAGGGGCTGAGGTTTAAAGGCTAAATTCGAAAGCCTGAAGTGGGCATCTGCATGTAACACCAGCAATGTGCACTATATACCATGCCGCGTACAACCGTACGCGTGTACGTACCTGCCCCCGCTTGCCACACATAAAGAGGTGAAAATATCCTTCGTGCTTCTGCACAGTATACCGATGTTCAGACAGTGCGTACAGGAGACCCTAGTAGAAAGTGATGGCGAGAATTGGAAAACTTTGAATCCTCATAGCTATGTCGTAGATATAGTACACTTTAGAGGGTCGGACGGCCGACTGTTGAGTTTCTGTGTTCGACGGAGGGCTGCGAAGTTATGAGCACGTCGGCGTGTCGCATCAATGCATCGAGCTGAATGGGCGTACCTCAAAAGCCCACATAATTCTCAGGCAACACGCGGTCAAAGCGCGCGCGCGGTGCATCGTCGCCGCGCGCCACGCCATACGACAGCCAAGCGAATGAGGCGGTGAGGTCAGGTTTCCAGAGCCTGATCTCCTGCATGCGCGGTCCGAGCGTGCGCGCGACCACGTCGGCGACGGAGTGGAGGCCACGAATGAAACTCTGCAATCGCTCTATGCTGTAGGGGATATAGCCCCAATAGCCCCAACGCACCGGATGTATTGCCACAACGTCTGGGGAAGCCATGAGAAGTCTTCGTCCATTGGTCTCAACCGCACAAATGTCTTATAAGTGAACTTATTGAATGCGATCGGCAAGCAGCGCGATCGAATGCGCTTGCAGGTCCCGAGGAGCGGTACTATAGACCTAGCAGCGCGAGCAGCCTCTGCCAATAGATCGAGCAAATCATCGTCCAGATCTGCCATGCTACGGCTATTTGCGCGGTCAGTAAGAAAGGCATAGGCCACCAGATCGGTACGCACGATTTAGGAGCTTGAGTATGCATACTGGCTTAGCCACATTCAACAGATGAAGGAGGAGCTGGAGGTGTCGACGTCGGTGAGAGAGAAAGAGAGATAAGTATCAGTAAAGCCGCCGTGATAAGCAATTTGTATAAAGGTAGCGCCGGGCGAGGATATTCCCAGAGAAGCGCTCAGGGCCTTACCCCGCGGTCTATCGTTTTGCAACGGGCTGACATAATACTATGCACGACGAGCAATTCATTGAAGGAGCTAAATACTGAACCACTAGTCAACTAAAGCAGTCACCTAATATTGTAACCGGCAGCGTTCAGCGCCGCGCCAAAGCATCTTGCTTCCCCCCTCTATTCTCCCTCGGCGTGCTTCTCGTTACCAAAGGCCTCATCCCCCTTCTTCCTCTATATGTCATAGCACGAGCATTAAAGGGTGAGAATGAGCGGAAGAAAGCTCAATGCGCAAGAGCAGAAGCTGCACCAGGCTGCGCTCGCTGACTCGAAGAAGGTCTGGGATATGTAACTGATCCTCTACACATCTGCTCAGTCCAATTCCGTAGACCCTCACTCAGAAGGAATGCGAGGCACTCATACCAGACCCAGCGGCGCGTACCGCTGCCCTCAATTTCCTGTTGGGCACGGTGGGTGAATGTGGAAACGATCCGACTCGCGACTGGCTGAATTCGGGCTCCAGGGACTGCTCAAAGCCATGAAGGATACCAAAGGAGCCGTCTCGTTCCGCGCAGTTAACAAGAAGGAGCTGGATGTGTGAGTGCATTCTATTGCGCGAGAGGTGTCTGCCTCTCAACTGAGGACAGAAAGAAAGACATGAGCGGGGAGGAGGCTATGATCCTCAGCTATATCCAGGCCGCGGCGAACGAAGGTACGTCCATCTCGTTCGGTGATTTATATCCCCGCTGACTCGCCCCAAGGCATCTGGACGAAGCATCTCAAAGCCAAAACCGAGCTTCACCAGACAGTGATCGACCGCTGTCTCAAGTCGCTCACCCAAAAGCAGCTCATCAAAGCTGTCAAGTCGGTCAAGGTCCGTCCGGCTCTGGGTCCACGTGTGCACTCCCTGTACTGAACGCCATGACCGCTTTATTGGACAGTTCCCGACGCGCAAGATTTACATGCTCGCGCATCTTGAACCGTCCGTCGAGATGACCGGAGGCCCGTGGTACACCGACAACGAGCTCGACACGGAATTCATCAAGCTCTTGTGTAGCGCGTGTCTGCGCTTCATCCGCGATCGGGTACGTTGGATCGGGACGCATCATATACATGCAAGAGTCATTGAATGGAACATGGCCACTACAGAGCGCTCCCAAACAAAAGGGTGGGGATTCGTCCTCTTCAAACCTCCTGTACCCCATCTCTGCAGCACCTTCCTATCCGACCGCCCAGCAAATCCTAACGTTCCTGAGCAAGAGCCGGATCACGGAAACCCAGCTGAGCGTGGAGCATGTCGAGATGCTCTTGAACGTCCTTGTCCTCGATGGTGATGTCGAACGTGTACGCCTTCCCCGGACTTCCATACCCTTCCCTCTCACTAATGCATCACGTTTCCCCATAGGTTCCTGCGTTTGGTGCCGCGATGTGGGATACATCAGAAGAGCCCGGAGCAGGCGCGAGTGACGACGAGGACCGGGCACGGCGGCGCAAGCGCAAGTTGCGCGATGACGACGAGTCGCCGAAGCGGAAACGCAAACGGAGTAAGCGGAGTCGCTCGACATCAGAGTCTGACTCGGGATCCGAGTCCGAATCCGAGAGCGAGAGCGAGTCGGAGAGAGAGCGGCGTAAGCGCAAGAAGCGCAAGAGCAGGGACGAGAGCGACGCGAGCGGGAGCGAGAGCGAGGACGGCGAGAAGGATCGGAGGAGGAAGAAGAGTAAGAAGAAGCGGTCCCGGGACGACAGTGAGGACGAGGACGTGGACATGAGCGACGAGGAGAAACGGAAGGGCAAGAGCAAGAGCCGCAGCAAGAGCAAAAGCAAGAGCTCGAAACGGCGCAAGTACGACTCCGACTCCGACTCGTCTTCGGGCTCCGGCTCTGGATCGGACTCGGACTCGGACGGAGACCGTCGCTCGCGGTCGCGCTCAAAGTCGAAGTCGAGCTCGTCCAAGTCAAAATCCAAGTCCAAGTCTAAAACGAAGCGCTCGCGTTCGTCCTCGCCCGCCCCAGATTTCTCGCACGACTTTGCTGGAGCGCAGGACGACTACGGCGGGGGCGGTGCGTATGTGTATCGTGCCGTGCGCCAAGAACGCATCGCGGGTGGGCTGTCGCAGACACCGTGCGTGCAGTGCCCGACGTTCGACTTCTGCAAGCCCGGAGGACCGGTGAACCCGCAGGAGTGCACGTACTATGGCTCTTGGCTTACTGTCGCTGAGGTCGCAAAGGAAGGGGTGTAAGACTGGTTGGCTCAGGAGCCTATGTACTTGTGAGTGATCGATCCGTCTTCGAAATGCTTGTATATACCCAACGTTATATTGTGGTCTAGGTATCGATTGCACGCACTGTCGCAACACGATGCTTTTGTTTGTCAACCGCATCATCGCCTGTGCTGTGCGCCCAAGTTCTAGTGGATTCTTTGAATTAAGAGAGACTAATGGAAGACTCAAAAGTGCCGCTTGGTGATAGTCAACTGTTGGTTGCTCCGCGAAATTGCTGGTCCTAGCCGAGCTGACATTAGCGAACGCTACAGTCCTTAGACGCCCACGCGCGCGACCTTAATACTAAGCGCCCGAGCACACTATGCACGAACAGAAGTACTTATTCAGCTGTATATATGGTAGCTGTTATTGTATAACGCTCAGTAACAAGAAATTCTAACAACTTGTAGCATTAGTGCTATTCTACGTAAGTTCAACCCAAGCTGCCTTAGCTACACACAAATCAAAACGAGTAGACTGAGCGACAGCCGCGCGCGGCGCGAGAGGAGAGGCCCCTAGGCGCCCTTGAGCCCATGCGCGAATTCGGAGCGAACCATGGCTTACCGTGGCATGTCGTCCGGGCGATACTCACCGTCCCCCACTTGCGCCAATTCACTTGCCACGGACACCTCTTCTCCCCTAGGGCAGTGCCGTCTGAACAACTCGTGCTTAACTCCCCAACGCAGCTCACATCGTTTCGATATATGTTGGACACCTACCGTCCTATGCCGCGGTCTCACGAGCCCGAGAAGGACGCAATAGCCGTCGTCCTGAGAGTCCACAATCATACGCTGGAGCAGCTTTGGATGCCAACCGAGTCGATCCCGTACCAGCCTATCCTACACCTCAAGTGGCCATTCTTGCGCGATCTGCGGCTGCGTGGCGAATTTCATGGGTCCAGCCAACTCATTCATGTGCTAGGCAACATGCCCAAATTCGTCTCCTGAAGCTTGACTTCGCACTTCCGCGCGAAGCACATCCGCTACCTATCTGGCCCAGGCATGTCCTTGCAGACTATCTGTGGCCAGTTGTGGCCAGAGCTCGAAGACCTACAGGTATCATTTCCTTGTGCAGACGATCAACTGTACACCCATCTCCCATCCGCTCTCCGACGTCTGTCTCTACGGTTCTTCCCGCATCGAGTCGTTCACAGTTGATGCGCACGCGGGAGGATAGATTGGCAATTCCCATCTCCCAACGCTGGACAGTTGTTACGCATCTTGCGACGCGTTCGAAGCTCCCATCTTGAACACCTCGAAATAGAGTATTATCAAGATGACGATGAGGAGCAGTTGCTTCAGGAGATCGTTTCGATGTTTCCAAATCTCACATCGTTGAAGATACTTCGTTACCGCCAACAACAGTCTGCAGGGTTCGATGTGGTGAAGCAAATTTCACTTACGTTCGTCTGTGCTGAGGATGTTGACATTCCTCTACAGGAGAGGTTCGCTGAGATACTCAGACCCCTGGGTTCTTTGTGCGAACTGTCGCTACATCTCGACCAAGAAACCATCCCTCACCTCGTCGTAGAAATGAGGACAGCCATCCTTGTGTTGCCCGGGGACGCCATCGGCGCATTCTCACGCACTCTCGACAATACTGCCGACGTGCTCGCACATTCCCTCGGACCGTCTGTCAAGCTGGTGAAGTTCTTACAGCCATTGAATCCCGACCGCCGCATGTGGACCACGTACAGGATCATCCGTGACGAACATGGCTCGCCGCCGCGTGCCAAGTACGACAGGCTTTTGACAGTACGTATACTCCTATCCCTTGGGCCGTTGCCTGCCTTCATAATCTCATTGATGCAACTTGTCGCATTTCAGCCCGGAGGGAAATTAGCCAAGCAGCCAATAGTACAGCCGCCTCCGTCTGGTCCTGTCTAATAGCAGTGGAGAATTGAATTACCCGCGACATCAATCGCTTGCCGTATCGCCAGGTAATGGTGCTACCATTTGGCCGTACAGTCTGCGTGTAACCCGTGCTGAAAACCACTGTTTACCCAGGCTCTCTCGCCCCGTGTATGATAGCATCCAGCTGCTTTGAGGAAGCTTTGTGAGTATTCCCAAGAGAATATCAGATTAGAGTCCCATGCAAATACTCAGACCTGAACTCCGAGCGTTTGAGTCTTAATCTGTTTTGACCGACCCATGTCGTCGTGAAACGCAGCGTCATTCCACCATGTTTTGTGGGCTCGTCTCGCCTCAACAGTATCCCCTATGCATATCAATTTCAGCTTTCTGTACGCGCTATTTTCTCCACAAACCGGACGCATCTTAGAATCCCATCCTTCACCGCGCTCGTGTAGTCACGGGTTCCATCGCAGTCTTCCTTGTGGTATTCACTCCTGCAAGCCGAGGTTTTCGGTGGAATAGCTGCCTTTACAACGGTCAGCGGTGCTCAGCAGACGCGCTGTTCTCCAAAGATGTGTCGCGTTATAGCGCCATGGTCTCCACCGACAATTTACCGCTCCGGGTTGATGCTCAGCTAGACTCCTCTTCTGCGTCGTCACGTCCCGTCGTTGTGCCCGAAGAAGAGGCATTTGCTCGGCGCAACGTGTCACTCGTTCTCGGACCCCACCTCCCGTCGTCCTACAAGTACTGGGGTTAGGACGGGATGGTGTCTTCAGCCAGAGATGATTTCTTTCGCCACCTTGTCGATTGTTGGTGCGCTCTTCCTCGCCTCGAGCGCTACTGCTCAGTCCACTGCTCCGCAGTACGGCCAGGTATGCTCGTGCTCGTGTGATAAATTTCACGTCGCCGTACTGATATCAATGCGACCAGTGCGGCGGCCAAGGCTGGACAGGTGCAACCACATGTCCGTCTGGCTGGACATGCACAGTGTCCAACCCGTACTACTCCCAGTGTCTTCCGGGTGCTGCATCAAGCACGCCCACTGTCCCCACGGGCCCGAGCAGCGGGAGCGGCACTCCTACGTCTACCTCCACTGCACCTGGTAGCCTTCCTACTCTTGCCTCCGGCAACTCGTTCATTCGTGCCGTGGTATGTCGCTGCCCACTCCGTCCACGTGATTATGTCTGAAGAGACGCGTTCGGAATGACAGGAGGACCCCAATTTCCACCAATACCTCCGTTCCGAGGTTATGAACACCGCTGGTGATGCTGTCCTCGGCGACTACACGACCGCTGCACAGTTCCAGATTGTCGACGGGCAGCTCGTCCAGCTTGTGCCGGACGGTTCCAAGTTGTACGCCGTCGTGGAGGCTCGCACGGATCCCTCCGTCATGAAACTGAAGATGTCGTGGTCGACGACCCCGGCAAGCGGTGACAATGCGGGCACCTTCCAGTGGTCCGGAGACACTGTCGAATGGTCCATTCCTACCATCCAGCGGCCGCAGCTCAATGTGCGTGACTGCTCTGAACTTGGTCCGGATGCTGCTAACAGAACGATCGTTCAGGCCTGGCTGGTCTGCCCTGACGCGGACGGCAATAAGGATGTTTACATTAACCTGGGTCCGTACGACTACAACACCCCAACGGGCTGCGCGGACGAGACGATCCACGCGTACACCGGTGCGACGCCGACCCCTTGAGAGTATCGAGACGGAATTGCGGTTCGGTACCATGTGCTATGTCAAGGAGACTTCCTACGGTTAGTGTTTTGTTGTAGCACGTCCCACAGTGGGACAAAATTGCATACTAGTGTCTATCGCAAACGCCATCTGCTGCGCCCTCCGAACAATCCACCAAGCATTGTACTTATATGAAGTCGGAGGTGGTGGTATTTTTTCGCAACGAGGCGCTTCCCACGATAGTGGTTTTTGAGCGTTCCTCGGGGGCACTTCGGCTGAACCCGGTCTGCTTTCTTCAAATTTGCGCTCGACGAACGGCAATTGCAACATATCCGACCCGAGAACTTTGAGTCGCGTATTCTCCGCTACATACCCAGGCCGCTCACCGTTCGATCTGACGGCTTTCTCAGGTTATTAGCAAGGCTCGGGATAAGAAGCGAACCTGCAGGCTTGAAGCGCCGCAGCTGCCAGCGATATCGTCGAGATTGGCTTCATGCATGCCAGGCTTGTACGCCGGCAGGGCGCGGACGTCGTAGCAAAGCCCAAAAAGCGCCTTGCACGGTGTTGACCTCCACTTTCTCGACCCCCGCTGGTCCTTCTGGTGTCCTGAGGTGCGAGACGGGATCGCCATGCTGGGTGAGCTCCTCGCATCGTTCCGAGGCATCACACTAACACCGATTGTTTATCTACCATGCCTGATAGGGCTCAGCGTCGTTCATCTTGCACTTTGCGCACTATGTGCCATGACGTGGCAATGGCTGCGCGTGCGGCGTCGCGGCAAAGTGCCCTTTGTTACGATACACGCGCCCCCGCATTCGGCCACGCTGCAGAAACGTGACGACAGAAAGACCGAGCCTGCGACGTCGCTCGTGCAACTCGTCCGTGACAAAGTGCCAGCGCTCGGCCCGGACGCGAAGTTTGACGGCGTTTGGTGGTTGCCAGGGTATATGAGCTGCCGTGTTCCTGTCCGACGTCCTGAACGCTCATGAACCGCCCTTATTGCGGCCTTATCGGACAGCGGCCATGCGCAGACGATATACAGCACGATCGGGAATTTCAGCAAGGTAGACCCGGTCGTGTATGAGAGGCGAGTCATCATCATTATGCTTCCGCTCCACACTTTGACGATGCCTGCGCGGTGATACTGACTGACGAGAGCCATGGTGTTTCAGGGTGTTCCTGCAGCTACCGGACAAAGGTGCGCTCCGTACGAGACGCGGATGCAGTGAATGCTGACACTCTACCGCAGGCATCGTCGCAGTCGACGTCGCCCCGCCACTTGCGAGCCACCCGATATCAGGGTCAGAGGACGTGCTGCTTGTGGCGCACGGTCTCACCGGGGGTTCCCACGAAGCATATGTCCGCGCAGTGCTCGCGAGGGTGACCCGGAACAGGGACGCTGGTGGACTGGGCCTCCGGGCGGTCGTGCTCAATTTCCGCGGTTGCAACGGAAGTCCGCTAGTCACGCCTCGGCTCTACCACGTACGTCGCTGCGACCCGGCCTGAGGCCCTCCCTATGGCCCCCGGCGACGCGCCAAATTGACTGACCGTCGCGTCTTAGGCGGGCTCATCAGACGATATCAGGCACGTCGTGCTGTGGATATGCCACACGTTCCCCGAGTGTCGGATATATGGTTTGGGTGAGTGGGGGTGCCGCCCGGCAAGCTTTGATCAGCGTTGTCAACTTAGAGGAATTGGATGCAGGCTTCTCCCTTGGCGGGAATATTCTCACCAAGTACGCTGGCGAGGAGGGCGACGCGTGCCCTCTGCAGGGCCTAGTGACGCTCGCGAACCCATGGGACTTCGTCGAGGGCAGCAGGCACATGCTGCGCAGCCCTTCGTGCCGATACGTCTACCGCTACGCCTTGGGCGGCGCGCTGCGCCAGCTTCTCTATGTTCACCGGAAGGTTTTCTTGGATGCCGCGAAGCTGCCGTTATCTCGCCACTTGGTGGAAGACGTCTTACGTTGGCCAAGCATTACACTTGGCCAATACGACACTTTTGTCCAGGCGCCCATGTTCGGCTTCAAGTCGAGCACGGACTACTACGCGTACTGCACTTCATCAAGGCTTGCGCCCGACATCAGAGTTCCGCTCCTGGCTATCAACAGCACTGATGACCCGGTCGTGTCCACGACAAGTCTACCCTTTGACCAGGTGAGTACTTCTGTCTGCACTGCTATGGTGCACTGTCCCGGACAGGAACTGACCGTTGTCATCCAGATACCCAACAGCCCCTGGTTGGTGCTTGCTGTCACACAGACGGGCGGCCATCTAGGGTGGTATGAACGCGGCACTGACGGTCGGATCTCGCGGTGGTTTGTGGAGCCGGTAGCGCAGTTCCTGGCAGCTCTCATGGAGGTGAGTCCTCCCTGCCCCATGTCTCTCGTACTGGAAGAGGATACTGACTAGCTGTAGTATGGTACGGAAGACCGTCGGAAGCCGCGCTGCGTAGACGACGGCGCTGGGTTCGTCAGGGATTCTCAGCGAGACGACGTTGGCTTCAGGCAGCTCTCGCTTGAAGAGTCTGAGCTTGTCGTCAGCGGCGCTGGAGAATCGAAGCTATTCACGGGATGGTGAGAAACGTTGGGACATACCACTGGCACGGAACATCATAGACTTCGCTACACGGGCTCACTAGCATTTGGGCTCAGCTCCACATCATCCACACATAGAGCGTAATCTTGGGAGATATAAAACACAGCTTGTGGTTTCCGTGCGACAGCAAGCCCCAGTTGGAGCGGGTAAATGTATCGCATCGGAGAGTGAGCGAAGTTCGCGCCGATCCTTCTGGTAGAGGCTGTTTCGAGCCTACCGGTGCAGGATAATTACCCTTTCTCTTGTGCTCGAGGCGTACACGAGACTTGAATGAAAGCCAGCCCCATGCAAGAATTGGTGAACGACGTTACCCGAAAAGGTACTTGATGTTACCCGTCGTCGGGCGCGATGTTCCGTCTTGCACCGCAACCACCACCATGCCCCCCTTTACCTCCTTTAACGTCCCTGTCAAATGCTCATCAGACTCGCTTTGCTGCCTTCCATCTGTGCGGCGTCGTCGTGCAGTGCAGTCTAAACGCGACACGCCGTGAACTGTGAGTAATATGGGGGTTGCCACGTGCCCGAATATGACTACTTCTGCCGTCGCATCCAGAGCGCGTTTCCTGCTCGCCATGGCATTCGCTCGGCGGCGCGTCGTCATATTGGCGGACGAGAAGGCAAGTAGCATGGGACCCAGGGACCATGTGTCGCTGGGAAATTTCCCAAACAGTCTGACATGACAGATTGCCCCAGGCTTTCCGACAAACCTTGCAACCCGTTCTTTCCACGCTCAGGTCGGTTCACAGTTGCCGTTGTTCCTTCGCGCGTTTTGCAATGTCTTATATGTTTCCTCCTCTCTTCGGCCTCCGCTTCGGCCATCGCGTCACATCCTCGCCTCGCATCTCGTCCTCGCAGCCGCACGTCGACTAGTGTCCAGTGTCCGTCAATTGCGCACACGGCTCCTATTGCTATCTCACACGTGGATATAATCTTGTTGGTTTAGAACCCTTCATTCGCCGACAGTTGGAGATCTGTGAGGCCGGAGATCTCGCCGCTCTCCAAGATAGATAAATTCGCAGACCTCATAACAAGAGCCTGCGCTCGACACTGGCCCCCCGTGCAACGACTTATACAGCCCATATTCGCTCGGGGACTACTCTTCGCCCCCATGCTCACAGACCTCAGTGTCGCTCTGGATCCAGCCTACTCCGAGGATGACCTCCCGGAGTTCACGCCAATGCCATGGTGAGCTCACTTGGCAACTCATGCACCACCGCTCTGACCCCGACGTCATGGAACAGGAAACTGCAAGAGATTCGCGCTGCCATTCCAGCACATCTCTTCGTCCGAGACACTCGGAGGGGACTGACTTGGCTCGGGATTGATCTATTCATGGCAGCGTGTTGCTGGAAAGCGGCCCTGTTCATCGACCCGACATTCACTAGCAATACCATGGTCCAGCGCCTGTCTCCACTTGGCGCCGAAGTAGCGCGCTGGGGTTGCTGGTTTCTCTAGTAAGTGCGCTCCGAGTTGGTTGCTGAGCTCGAGTTCATCATTGCCCACAGTTGGTGGTTCCAGGGACTTGTTTTCACCGGAATCTGGGTGATCGGTCACGAGGTACGGGTACGATCAAAGCGCATAGGCTACGCTGATTGTGAACGGTCTGTAGTGTGGGCATGGTGCCTTCTCACCCAGTCAGAGAGTCTGCAACGTGCTCGGTTACG
Organism: Cubamyces sp. BRFM 1775; assembly: GCA_022385745.1. Taxonomy (NCBI): domain Eukaryota; kingdom Fungi; phylum Basidiomycota; class Agaricomycetes; order Polyporales; family Polyporaceae; genus Cubamyces; species Cubamyces sp. BRFM 1775. The sequence continues at coordinate 13,187 of MU278589.1, forward strand.
TGCGTGCTACTTCCTATCGTACGAGTTGCTCCACGCCGCTAATTTCCTTCTAGGTCCTCCACACACTCTTGTGGACGCCGTATTTCAGCTGGAAGATTTCCCATCACCGACACCACTGTGCCCACGCTTCGATGGAACGTGATGAAGTGTATGTCCCGAAGACAAGAAGCGATCTGGGCATTCCGCCAAGGAGCGCAGAGCCGATAGACTACGACGAATACTTCGGCGACACACCGATATACACCCTCCTCATGCTCGTACGACAGCAATTGTTGGCATTCCCAGCGTACCTACGTGAGTATATGTCTTTGTCTGAGGCACATGACTGAGATCTTTCGCCTAGTCTGTAATGTGTCCGGGCAGAAGCATTATCCCAAGTGGACGAACCATTTCGACCGTGAGTTCCGCTCCTTTGGAGCTGCATTGCACTCTGATGCAGGCCTTGCGAAATAGCAAAATCAGTCCTATTCACTAAGCACCAACGGAACGTCGTTCTGATCTCAAATGCGGGCATTCTCGCGATGATCGTATTTACCCGGCAAGCTTGCTTACGATGGGGTGCAATGGCTGTGATCAAGTTCTACGGTATTCCTTGGCTCTGCGTGACACACTGGTAGGCTATCCTGATGACCCCTTTTCCCTCACTCGCTCATGATTGGCCTTCCTGTCCCCACCCGTGTAGGTTCATCATGATCACCTACCTTCATCATACAGACCCCGCCCTCCCTCATTATCGCCAACCGGAGTGGAACTTTCAACGTGGCGCTGCCGCCACCGTAGACCGCAATTTTTTGGGTTATATGGGGAGATTCTTTCTGCACGACGTGGCACACTACCACGTCATCCACCACTTCTTCCCTAAGATGCCATTTTGTCAGTGTCCATGAGCATTTCACCTCGCAGTCGCTGACTTTTCGCCAAACGTCCAGACCACGGGGCCGAGGCGACAAAATACCTGCGAGCCTTCATTGGCGAGCATTATCATTACTCGGAGAAGCCCGTCTTCAAGGCTTTGTGGGACAATTACAACACCTGTCAATTCGTCGAGGACACAGGTGACGTTACCGTCTGATACGGTGGTGTACGAACCCTGGCTGACTTGGGCGCGCACAGGCGATATCGTGTTTTACCGCGATCGGAAGGGGCACGCAGAAGTCAGGCCCGCCGCGAAGTATCGGACGGATGATCCCAGTTTCCAATCCTGATCGTAAGCAAGTTTTGTCGGCGTGTAATATTTCCTACTGTACTGTCATCAGTGCCATGTACCGCACCTAAATCTCGCGTGGGGCGCCCTCGTTGGTGTGACGCTCTCGTCTGCTCAGGCGGCGGCGCTGGGGCTGTACGATGCAGTACTAGACTACTAGTCAGACAAACGTCGCGAATACCTGGTCAGGGCCTGAGAGCATGGATGGCAGGTTTGCCTCCGTCTCGAGTACAGGACGAATCGCTGCTTGTCCTGGGCCGGCCCTCCTCTGCCCCCCGTCCCACGACTTGCCTTCCTAGTCCTAGCCCCATATGGGAGGTATATTCCCCCGCGAGGTTTTCGGAGGTATTGTGTGTCCACAATCAGAAGGGCCCGCGGTCATGGCCATACCGTAGACGAGCCGCCACTGCGTGCGGCCCCCGAATCGGTGTCAATGCTATTGCAACAGGTGTTGGCGGCGCAGAAACCTTGTGCGTCCGGGACAGTGGGAAGCATGGTCTATGGGGAATGCCGGGACCAGAGAGCACCATTGTACGACGTCAATCAGCAGCGAACGCTTTCGATATCGTCGTTCACGTACATGCTTCTGCGGGCCCCTGCGGCGGGGCGAACAGTGATAGCCCTTCCGGACCCGGGGAAAGGCACATTCCGGATGCTTTACCACTTTTTGGGACGTCGCGTCGATGCGTTTAACAATCCCTCTGATGTCAGATTGCCGTAAAGTGTTCTCTGCCAAGCGCATGAGCTTACGAGCACAGACGGGACCTGCGGCGTCGTCGTCGCTGCCGCCCGAGCACCTTGCGACGGGACATGGAACGACATGGAACGTGGAGTTCGGGCTGTCGGACAGCGCTCAAAGGCGCTTTCATCAGGTTTCCGTCGTTTCCACGCCGCCGCCTTCATTTCGAAGATCATTTCGCAGAAGCGGCCCATGTGAAGCCGCGTTGGAAGGAGCTTATCCGACAACGCTCGCGATTTGCGCATCGCGCCCTTCGATGGACCTGGGAACGTCGCTGCCCCTTCATTAGACTCACGGGAGAAGCATGGATGCAGGCGTGGCCATGAGCATGGCGGCCGCGGCTCTCTGGCGTCGTGTGAATATGGAGGGCTAGGCTCCTTAGATGGTTGGGGAGCGACGCCTCCCGGCGGCATTTGCGCTGGCGAAATTCAATATCGGGCGGGCAGCTCTCATGTCGTAAGGCGAATTCATCTCGGCTATGGTCGGATCCCCGGGGAGCCGGAAAGGACGAAAGGCGCAGAGACCGCGCGGAACCTTTGGATACATATCGACAACACTACAACATCTCTGATCAATCACTGTCGGTTCTGGCCGCCAGGAGACAATCCAATTAGAGTCAATCCGACCGAGCTCGACAGGAAACGACGTACGGACATGCAACGACGCGCTAGTTGCCGGTGAAATCGATGTCGAAGAAGGTGGTCTTGAGCCAGACACCGTCGGGCGCCGAGGAGGCCCACCACACGCCGTAGCACTCCGTGTTGTAAGTGCCGGGAGCGAGGTTATCGGTCAGCCCGTAGATGAGCATGTCGTTTGTGGCATTGTACGCCTTCGTGTCGTGGGGCACCGGAGTATCCACGAGGAAGTTCTCTGACATCGTAGGGCTGATGACAACCGCGTACAAGTCTGCGTCCTCGGGAAGTGTGACGCCAGTCGTATCAATGAGGAACGTCTGGGGCATGCCGTTGGGGAGGATATCTGCGGGCGTGCAAGTGATGGTCTCGTTGGAGGGGGTGCCGAGGCTACGAGCGAATGGCCTCGGGACAGCGCTAGATGATTCCGCGGATTAGCAGCCTGAGGAGAGCGTGTATGCCTATGAAGCGACGTACAAGACGGTCACAGCCTGTGCGGCAAGGATAGCAAGGAAGGAGAGGCGTGCCATGGTACAGGTAGTGCCTAGTATGCGAATGCGAGCTTGACACTGTCGGCCCCAACTCCAGCCCAAAGTGTTTTATACCCCAGTCAGTCGCTCGTTACAGATGCGCCTTGTGGTCAGCGCACAACCGTGCGGGAGAAGCTGTGGTACCAACGCGCTCTCTGCACTCACTAAGCGAAGCTACTCAATGGTATCTCGAGGCGGTCCAGTGCCGATCCGGCTTCCTCGAGGATGGCGCCGACGAGCCCGAGGCGAAAGGCAATCCTGCATCGACTCATCAGTGCTCCGGACAAATACAGTGATCAGCCCTCGACCTCGGTCGTCATGCTGCACCCGCATTCGGGTATCGCGTGATCGGGACAAATCGTTCGCATATTCCATGCTCGGAGAATATGGGCTTCGGTGCGAGAGGCCAAGCCAAACACCATGGCATAGAGAACGGATCTGTGTAAGCACCGATGCGCGACACAGTATGAATACTCACGTACCTCATGCTCTACAGCGGGATGCTTGCCGTAATCCCGACGAGCCAAGCTCAGGACAGTGCACGGCTATTGCTTCACTTCAACCTACACGACCGAGGATGGAGATTACCCGAGGCACAACTTGATGCGCGCCTGTGTAAGCTCAGCGTGAACCTCCCCGTGTTCATCGGTGTACCGACTTCAAACCGTGAGTGCTGCTAAGCGCTTCGAGATCGTACATCAAATACTCATGATCACAGGTTTTCGGCGTGAATGGGTAGTTCGATCACGGTCATCTTATCAGCATTGTCGCCGAGCTGGTGATGCGCAAAAAAACCGTTAGTAGTGATACGAAGGCATGACTCGTCAGATACGCACCGTCAGTACGAGGGGCCGATCTCTTCGTGTATCACTTTGTACAGGCGCATGCTTGTATAGAACGCCACAACCGAATCGGATTGATATACAGCAGGATGTCATCCAAACACGGCGTCAATGGGAAGAAAGGCTCTCTAGGGACCGGCACGGCAAAAATGAGTCAAACATTACGGATCCGTTACCATGGACGATTCAAACCCTCGACGAACCTTATTCTAGACACAACGCGCACAGCGTGCGCCGACCATTCTCCTTGTGGACGACCTTGTATGGTGTCCACTCATTCCAGCATCCGTATCCAAGCGGTTCCAAGAACTTCACAAGCTCGACGGACGGGCCGAGACAGCGTACGAGCTGATCGAACATCTTGTGATTAGCCGCCTGAAACCTTCGAACAGCGTCGTGAGGGATCATGAATCCTCTCCTGCCTAAGCTTACGCGAGGAGTCGTCGCGAGGCCTAGGTGTAATGAGACATCCTTCAAATGACCAAGACGCCTCAGCAGTTGTCCAAACTGTGCCTGGCGGTGGACGTTGTTATTATGATATGGGTAGTGATGACGAGATGAAAGAACTACTTACAATGTCAAACTTGGACGCGTCCAGATTGGCGTAGCGGATGATCTTGAGAGACACCAGGCGTGGATAAAGCTCTACGATTGTTCGCAAAGGTTCCTCCTCCTCATCGTCCTGGTCATACTCCACTTCCAGATATTCAAGATGAGGACAATCACAGCGATGCAGTATACGGTGCATTTGCCCAGCCGTCTGAACGGGGCATTTCCACGCTGGCATCGGCCTCCAATCCAGGCCCCAGCTGTGTACGATACGATGGGGGAAGGCACGGAGCGACAAGCGGCGAAGGGTGGATGGAAGATGGGAGTATAGTTGATCGTTGACGCAAGGGAACGATATCTGGAGATCTTCAAGCTCTGGCCAAGGATAGACCGCGGCGAAGCCTTCCGGCCAGATAGGTCTTGAGACTGTATGCTGTGGAAGGGCAGTATCAAGCTTGAGGAGACGGAGCTTGGACATGCCACCCAACGCAGAGATGACAGGGCTCTTAGACCAACACGGCTCACCGCGGAGTCGCAACTCGCGCAGATGAGGCCACGATAGGGAACTCAAGCATTCGACAGGAGCTGCGTCAGTGGGCAAGCCATGGAAAATCTGGACAAATCCTTGCTAGAGTGGATTGCCTCTGCTATCAGGGCAAGAACGTCATAATTCAAGCGCAGTATCCTTGAGGCGATCATAGGTCAACATGGCAAATTCGGCTCAGAATACATAACTCACGGTGGTAGTTCGACATGATCCTCCGGTTGTTTCAGTAGCTGAGATTTATCATCTTCGTTTCTGTTGTAGTGATGCGCTTCCTCCATATTGTATGTGGGGATGGATGCTTCCTGCAGGCTTTGGATTGCGCAGTACTATGTAGTATCGATGAAAGAAGGGGTCCGCGAATTCAGGCGAATTCTCAGCGGTACTAAGTACGGTTTTCTTGCCCTCCCCAATCGAGAGCCAAGTCCACGTGTCTTAGGCGCCTATCAAGCTGGCAATAAAACGATGTAAAACGATGGCTCCGGTAAACATCTAGACTCCCACCTTACGGCTTTAACTTACAACGATTTGGCCACTGCGAAAGGTCCATGACGAGTGTCATCTGCTAGGTATTCTGTCTATGGAGGGGGAAAGCCTTGTTGGGCTTGTGTGAAGTTGGACTTCGCGCAACTTCGCTGGAACGGATTTCAAAGCTCGTAGCGCGCGCCTCGAGCTCGCTACACGCTGAGGTATCCAGGTCTAGTACAATGGACCCGCGGTCGGACAAAGAAAGTTAGGTACTGTTCGTTCAGAGACGAATATTTCGCTCGCGGTAGCCACAGTCTGAACCCAATTCCAGACTTCGCATGATAGCGCTCCGCAATGTCGCCCGTCCAGTCCCGACGCAGACCACCATACCTCAGGCTGAGCATCGGTCCACGTTCATGAACGGTATCTGATCCGTTTCACGAGGCGTGGTGAGGCCTGAGCGCCCCTCAAGTTGCAGAATCAGTGTTTATCCTGGGCGGCGTTCGTCGAGAAATGCATGTGCCCAAGTCCTGGCATGCGTCTTCCACTACAAGATATTTGCGAGCCTCCTATCTAACCGCCATTTACGTAGCAATACACCGGCGAGCCGCTCTTCAATGGTGTCCCCAACTCGCTCTTTGGGTGTGCTCTGTATCATCAGGATAGGCTTGAAGACGATCGTTTCGCAGAAGCCCACCGGGCGCGCTGCAGAGCACGCCTTCGAGCACCGCGCGCCGCCGAGTCGTCCGTTCGATGCCGTCGCGCCCAATCCACTCATTGCGAATACGTGGTAGAGCGCGACGATATGTTTGTCCGCGCGCCCTGCTCTCTATTCAAGCGGTAATGGTGCGGCGTCGACAGGGAACGTATCGTCACGAAGTCTAGGTATGTGAGAAGAGTTGTGTATATTGAGGTCTATTCAATCCGCTCCTATCACAGTTACCGGCGGGGTTAACGCAGTGAAAGAGCATAGGTCAATGTAAAGCTTCTTGGTATTATTGGAGACTATGGCGCGCCCGGGTCATGCTGCCCCGCCCCTGAATCAAGTTCACAGGAGGTCCAGGGGATCGGCGGAAAGGGAAGGAGGGGGCATGTGCGCATATCCTGCAGATATCGACTCATGTCGACTTTGTTCACCCTGCTTCCCGCACGGTCAGCACGTCGTCTATGCTCCAGTGAGTACAGAGCAAGAATGGGCGGTCATCTTCCAGAGTTCCTCCAAGACATCAACTCCACTACCATGACTGATGAAGAGAAGCTCGTCTGCGAGAGCGCGAAGTCCTCGGCAGTCTTGACGTCGGCGGGCTCTGCTACAGAGACAGACGATAACCCGCTGTCTGAACCCGACGAGCTCGAGTACGTGCCTGACGGTGGCAGAGAGGCTTGGACGATCGTCGTCGGCTCGACCCTTGCTCTCGTCGCGTCGGCGGGCATGATCAATGCATATGTACGTACAGTGCATGCTTAGATAGAAATTCACTCATCTCGAGCTTCATGTTAGGGGACGTTCCAAGATTACTACGAGAGGACTCTACTCCCAGACACCTCCGCCTCGACCATCGCGTTCATTGGCTCGCTGCAGACGTTCTTCCTGTACTTTATCGGCCCGCTCGTAGGTCGTGTCTTCGATGCCTACGGCAGCAAGGTCGGCGCACACATCTAGACTTCATCTCGCAAGAACCGCGACTGATACACAATATAGTACCTGCTCCCCCTGGGGTCGTTCATTTGCGTGTTCGCACTGATGATGGTGTCCCTTGCGGAGACGAACAAAGCGTACCAGGTCTTCCTCGCTCACGGCGTCCTCTTCGGCATTGGAATATCACTGCTGTCAGCATAGCGTCGCTCTGTGTCCGACCGTCTCGCAACTAACTGGTGTCTGCCTGTAGGTTTAACCCCTCGATTGCCGTGCTAGGCCACTGGTTCCGCCGCAAACGCGCCCTCGCCATCGGGATCACCACCGGCGGGAGCGCGCTCGGGGGTGTCCTACTCCCCATCATCATTGGGCGGCTCATTCCCAAGCTCGGGTTCGGCTGGGCCGTGCGCATTATGGCGTTCGTCCTCATGAGCTGCCTTATCGTCGCGTGTCTGACCATCCGGACGCGTCTCCCGCTCTCTCGAGACATCTCGTTGCGGACTGCCGTCGATCTGGGTGGATTCAGAGACCCAAGGTACACCTTGGCTGCAATTGGGTCGTTTTTGTAAGTCATACACTGCATGCTGGGTAAGGAGTGATAGGTGCTGAGGGGACGCTGACGTGCGTTGCAGGATACTGGTCGCCTTCTTCATACCATATACCTACATCCAGATCTATGCACAATACCGCCAGGTGCCGCCTCACATCGCGAACTACCTGATCTCAATCCTAAACGCGATGAATATCCCCTCGCGAATTCTTCCAGGATTATTGGCAAATAAATATGGCGCGTGAGTGATCATTTTCTGCACCAATAGTACAAGCTCACAATCAATATTCGAACGTAGGTTGAATGTGTACATCGTGGCAGCGACAGTGTGCAGCATCTTGTGCTTGGGGTTGTGGCTGCCCGCTCGGAACGTCGCGTCCATTGTGGCGTTCACCATCCTCTATGGATTGTTTTCGGGTATGTCGCGTGTCGCCTCCCCACTAGCAATGGGATCTAAACACATTCGGCTCAGGTGCTCTCGTGTCCCTCATTCCTACATACATCGCGACGATCTCGCCGCGCGAGAAGTACGGCGCGCGCCTAGGTCCGTGAACAGCTCTCTCGCCTCAGAGCCTCAGTCTGCCTGCCTTACCCTGCCCCTGCTGACTGCCACCCAGGGTCGGTCTACATGATCATCGCCTTCGGCACACTGATCGGAACTCCGACAGCAGGAGCCCTCTTAAAAGTCGCGGACGAGACGCACTTCGCGCACCTCATCATCTTCTGCGGCGTCCTCACGGGCGCGGGGGCGTTCGTCCTCGGCTTGGCAGCCCTCGCGGGCAACGCGCGAGTGCGGCAGCGCTTGCGCCAAGTGTGTGGCCAACGCTTGTCGGCGGAAGCAGTTCCTTAGGAGGATGAGAGGAGTCGCTGGTGTTGTATGTTGTATAGATTGGGGCGTCCGACGGTCGGCGCCACCTCCTCCGCCGCGCGCCCAGCGCCGTGTCACCCCCTATTCTTGTAGTGCATAGCTCGGGCTTGCGATACACAATAGACGTCCGTATCTATGCCACCGGGCAAGATAGGCATTCTGCAGGTCCGGAATTGGGATAAGCACATTACTTTTGAATGTCGCGCGCGAGGCTCAGCGCCACTGACTGGTAGCATCCTCGAGAATAAACTGTGAGCGCAGGAACTGCTAGCGACTGTCAAACCTACAGTGGGCCCATTGGATTCCGAGACGAGCTCGTTGCTGAAAGTTGTGATTCTTTGCGATATTGTATTTGTGCATCAACAACTCTTGCACACACATGATAACTGGAACGAGTCGCCAGGGCTCACTTGACGTTATTGACCAGTTTGCGCACTATCAAAGCAACTTTCAGCGCGCCCAGAATATGTTCGAGGACCGAACTGAAAAGCTCTGCCGCGTCTGCGTGCATAACTCACTGCAGATTATGCTTACTAGTACTCGATGTAGCGACATTAGCGCTAACTTGAATATGGTGCTGAGGCCAGTATCTCATCAACGCTACCTGCGGTCAGTCGATATGATTCCACCGCACCGCGTTATGATCGTTTCAAGACAGACTTACAGCTATTTCTCGGCACGTGCGCAGCGGCCAGCCTCCCCTACTGTTTGGTAGAGCTTGCTGAGAGGCGGAGTTATATGATACCCATCGTCGGCGGGTACTGCAGAAGCATCAGTTCCTGGAGTGCATTCTTTCCGACACTCGACTTTAGAACTAGCTGAAATAGAGACCGGGAGCGTTACTTAGCAGAAGCCAGCAAATTCATTGGAAGCGATTCGCTGAGCATTCTCCTTCGCGTCATGTTTACCGTAATAGCCACGCTTCGTCGACCCTCGTTCTGGTTCCCCTCTTTACGAGAGAAGAGATAGGGTAAGTGGCGCGCCACATTACCACCGAGGTTCGAAGCATTACGCAGATACAACGCGGATATGGAGTGGTCCGCCAAGCGTGGGCGCGTGGCGAACGCGAGGAGGCGCAGTCGACGACACTCATCCAAGTAGACGCTGAGCGCTCATATTTCTGTTTCTTGCCTCATACACTTTCAAGTATCAGCTAGTGTCTATGCTGCGTTGAGAACTTGAGAAACTGCCTCTGATTGTAACTGCGAAGGAGAAGAAGATGGCGAAAGGTGGCCGTGCGAGTCAGGAGGGGAACATCCATTTCTGCATGACTTTGGCGCCCATGTTAGCAGGAAGGCCATATGGAATTGGCGCCCAGGGTTAATGAGGTCGATATTTAAAATGCGATCAGCAGCCCTCTCGCCGCATCCACCTCTCCCCCTCCCCCTCTTGCTTGCTGTCTACCATGGCCTCCCAGCTCTCTGAAGCAGCGCCGTTCTCGAGCATACGCGGAAACTTGCCTTCCCCCGAGGAGTACCGCAAGCGCAAGGTCGCGCTCATCTCCGGTGTGTGGGCTCCAGACAGCCGCAGCAGAGATCGTGTCTGATTCGCAGCTCAGGTATCACTGGCCAGGATGGTTCTTACTTGTGAGTACTCCTGATGAGCTTTTTTGATGTTGTGCGCGTCCGGGAGGCACAGGTACACGCCAAATCGCTCGTGTGCCGATGTGCCCGGATGATTGGACCCACAACAGCCCGGAACGCGGCTGATATGCCTCTTTCAGGACCGAGTTCTTGCTCGAGAAGGGTTATGAGGTGCACGGTATCATCCGTCGCTCGTCCAGCTTCAACACCAGCCGTCTGCACCATCTCTACGAGGACCAACACGAGCGTACGTGCCTGTCAAGCCACTCCCAGCATATACGCCTATATTTAGCATTTTCACAGGGCCCAACAAGTTCAAGCTGCACTACGGCGACCTGGGCGACAGCACCAACCTCGTGTACATCATCGCACAGGTCCAGCCCACGGAAGTGTACAACCTCGGCGCGCAGTCGCACGTCAAGGTCTCGTTCGAGATGGCCGAGTACACGGGCGACGTCGACGGTCTCGGCACGCTCCGCCTGCTCGACGCGATCCGGACGTGCGGGCTCGAGAAGCACGTGCGGTTCTACCAGGCGTCGACGTCCGAGCTGTACGGCAAGGTTGTCGAGACGCCGCAGAGCGAGACGACGCCGTTCTACCCGCGCTCGCCCTACGGCGTTGCGAAGCTGTACGGCTTCTGGATCACGGTCAACTACCGCGAGGCGTACGGCATGTACGCCTGCAACGGCATCCTCTTCAACCACGAGTCGCCCCGCCGTGGCCGGACGTTCGTCACCCGCAAGATCTCGCGCGCTGCGGCGGACATCCACCTCGGCAAGCAGTCGTGCCTCTACCTCGGTAACCTCGACGCGAAGCGTGATTGGGGACACGGTGCGTACCCTCGCGGTGACGGCCTGCCGGCAGCTGTCGGGCGGTTTGGCTGATTGGGCTTTGACAGCGCGCGACTACGTCGAGGGCATGTGGCTCATGCTGCAGCAGGATCACCCGGAGGACTTCGTGCTTGCGACCGGCGAGACGCACCCCGTGCGCGAGTTCGTCGAGAAGTCGTTCGCGGTGCTCGGCACGACCATCAAATGGCGCGGGTCGGGCACGGAGGAGGAGGGCTTCGACGAGAAGACGGGCAAGGTCCTCGTCCGCGTCGACCCGCGCTACTTCCGTCCCGCCGAAGTCGAGTGCGTATCCTTCCCTCTCTTCCCTGCCTCTTCCCTGTCTATCTCTTCCATTTTATCTACATCCAAGCGCATCCGGCCACTGACCAATGGCCGCTTTCTTGCTTACAGGCTGCTTCTCGGCAACCCCGCCAAGGCGGAGCGTCTGCTCGGCTGGAAGCGCAAGGTCAACTTCGAGGAGCTCGTGCGGGAGATGGTCACCGCCGACCTCAAGGCGTCCAAGACGCGCGTCGAGGACCAGAACTAGAGTCCGTCGAGTCCGCTATTGTCGGAGAAGGAGCGCGCGCGGTGCGGGTTGGATAAAGTTGTACGATTTCAGGGGTGTGCGGTCGTCGTTGGGCGGGGAAATCGATGTTGTGCTCCGGAGTGAGAGCTTACGTAGACTCTTCGTGGGCGGGTGGATCGTTGGCGGGTTCGGACTGGCATAGGCATAGTCATCATACCACATGCGAAGGACGAGGGGCCGTTTTTAGATTGCAATGTCACTAAAGTTGTGTTGTATCCGAGCGTTCTTTGTGTTGTCCTGAAGCCTTCCAACGGCGGTGACGGCCCCACCGTATGTGAGCGTGAGTTGAATAAGAAGCTTCCCCGGGCTCGGGCAGTAGGCTTGTTGTCGGGCAGTGGCCGACATGCGGGTAGTGTTGGCCTCTCTAGAAAGCTTTGCATTGAAGTCGCATGTAACTACTTCGAATTCGTGTGTGCCCGTCGCACGCTAAGAACATTTGGTAGCATCAGCCTCTGACTTACTGAAGATGAAATCGCGTGATGAACAATTTACAAGCACTCCCTGTGACCCTGCGCGCGCGGGGTAGCGCAGGAGGTGACATGATCCTTCGTGATAGAGTACTATATACGTCTCGCCAGACTTCGTCCAGAGACGAACGTGTATGCATGACTGGCTATAGTACTTGTGGCCAGTTATAACCAGCCGTCGGCTTTCGTCCGCATTCAGTGCAGCAAATTTAAACGTTGCGCTGACCCCTCAGGGAACATGTCTATTCAATTACATTTGCATGACAAAGGACTCCAGCCAACGCCGACCCAACCATTCCAACGGTATCATTCTAACTTTGCCCCCTAGCGCGACAACGCCGGCGAGCGCGCGCCCTACTAAGCCTCACACAAAGAGAGATGCTGTCTCCACTCATACCGACCAACGCCGCCTCCCTATTCAGCTTCAGGGCTTTCCGGTGCGCGCGTTCTCGTAGTTCTGCTGGAACCACTGCACGGTCTCCTCGAGCGCTGCACAGACGCCTGTCGTCAGCCTCGCCAGTTCCAGAGCCAACTGTTACAGAAGTTCGAAAGCACGCACCCTTATCGAATGGCGTGAACTCAAAGTCGCCGATGAGCGAGAGCAGCTTCTTGTTCGACGCCGGCTTGCGGAACTGGCCATCGGCCTTGGTCGCGTCGAAGCGGTACTCGCCCGTGAAGCCCATCGCGCCGACGACCGCGTCCGCAGCCTGCTTGATGCTCACCTCCTCGTCCTCGCCGACGGAGAGAATGAGCGGCTCGACGTCGTCGTACTCGCGCAGCATCCAGATGAAGAGCTTCGCGAGGTCGCGCGAGTAGATGAACTGCCGCAGCGGCTTGCCCGAGCCCCAGACGACGAAGGGCGTGCCGTTCTCTGTTGGAATGAATACAACGTAGGACACAGAGCGCGCGCGAGTGCAGCCATCGGTCAGCGGACGACGCTCGCAGAGCGATAGAAGGAGAGAGGGGACGCACTCTTGGCAAGATAGCATTTATGCATCAGCGCGGGCAGGACGTGCGCGCTCTCCAGGTCGCTGGTGAATTGGAGATACACGATGAATGGGAGCGTCAACGCGGCGGAAACTGAGGGCTCTTACAAGTTATCGTGGGGGCCGAACACGTTCGTAGGGATCGCAGAGGTGAAGTTGTCGCCGTACTGGTCCTTGTACGCGCTGAATCGCCGCGCGCACGTCGGTCAAGCTCCGCATTCACTAAGGGTAGCGCGGATGGGTAGGACGTACTGGTTTTGCACGTCTACGAGCCGCTTTGCGTGCGCGTAGCCGAAGTTGCTGTCATGGGGGAGGCCAAGGTGGATCTTGGTCTCATCGAGGGGGTACTCGACCTTGTCCGGGTATACGCAGGTGGAGAGGCAGGAGATGACCTTCTTGCAGCCAATCTCGTGCGCGTTGTGGAGGACGTTGTCGTTGATCAGGATGTTGTCCCTGAGGAAGTCGAGCTGCGCGCGTATACTGATTAGCACGAGTCTCCTGATATGAAGTAAGCTCACAAACGTACCTTCTTCTTCATGTTGATGAACAACCCGCCGACTGCGTGATGCACAGATACGCGTTCAAGACGCGTCGAGGAATTGACAGTATCGACTACGTACCAAGGGCGGCGAGATGGATGACATGAGTAGGCTTGTACTTCTCAAAGAGCTTCTTGGACTGCTCCTGGTTACTGTAGCAATCGTTCAGTACCGTGCCTCCTATAGCGAACGCAATCACTGCTCACCGGAGATCTGCCTCAGAGGATCCAATGAAGACCCACTTCTCGCCAGGCCGCTTGCCGAAGCGCGAGCCCTCGGGCTCAGTCTCGATAACATACTCGATGGCCTTGCCGACGAGACCAGTTCCGCCAGTGACCAGAATGACAGACATGTTTGGCGCGAACGCGAGGGAAAGTAATCGATGAAGGTGGTGGAAGGCGGAAGTGGCGAGGCAGCTCTGCAGGCCGCAGCTGCTATTATTTAATGAGGCTTATGGGCGTCTAATAACATCACTCTAACTTTCCTTCAGCCACCGAGTAACTGACCTTTGGTCTACGACCGCCAGTACTGACGTGGGTGTCACAGAAAGCAACATATCTTAAGCCGTAAGTGATCTCGTCGGGTGTACAAGAGAGATGTCGTCGTTCTTGAACCATAGAACGGACATCTATGCTGACGCGTTATTCATCTAGGTAATCACTACCAGTAGCTGCTAACGCGCATACTGCGTTGACCATCAAATCCTTGAATTCTGCTGTCGCACACCGCTCACCACCGGACTAACTAACGGTCTCTCGGCGGCGTTCAGCTCCTCGCTCTGCTCTCACGCAATGGATCACCTCCGTGCGGTCCGGGAACTAGAAGCCTGAAAGCGTGCTTGTGTCCCATCATGAAAGAGCCTCGCGTCCTAGCCATGCCTACGCCTTTCAGACGCGAAACACAGAGGTCAACGCGAGGTCGCCCAGCGTATCGCCGCGGCCAGTATGATGATCCATTGGTAGGGACAACGCCTCATCATACTCAATGGGCTCGGGGCTGCCTGTTCTCGAACTCAATGGGCTCGGGGGTGCCTGTTCTGGAGGTATGGCTGTTAGTGCGGGAATTTGGCGTCAATCGCTGCACTCGCCTCTGATGGAGCGTCTATAGAGGTCTATAGTCGCCTTACTTGTCCCTGAGGATGCCGGCAACGGACCACTGAATGTATCTACATCTTAGAATACAACAGTGCACGTACCGGGGGAAGTCCCTAGTGGTAGTCGATGAATATCCTGAAGCTTCATTGGTTCACTACCTAGTCAGCGGTTGACGGTAGTCAGTGAAGAACTGTGATAACGCTTCTCACCAGGGCCGATTAACTTGGATTGTGATGCTGTAATGCTCAGTCGTCGCCGCCCTCGTAGCTCGTTGCACACTCCGCTAGTACTGACGATTCAGAACGAATATATGTATGATCACCGTACCCTCTATGAGATAACGTGGAATTCTAAAGTGTATGTCTATCGTTCGCAATCGTGGATCAGACGTTAGCGTCGCGTAGTGTTCGCCACCTCCTCCTCAGTGACGTCGCGTCTGCCATCCCAGCCATCGCCAGAATGATAGTACCTGCCGTGCATATGACCCCACAGAAGATAATGAGCCTGTTGAAGTGCTGCTCGTCCGTTTGTTTCAGTATCGCGCCTCCGGTTGGGGTGCCCACAAGCGTAGCGACGGCGATGAGCATATAAACCGAACCTGTCGAAGGAAAGTATCTCGTGTGAGCTTATACTGTGGCGAAAGAAGCAAGACGAGAGACGGACCAAGTCGTGCCCCGTATTGTTCTCGGGGGGATATCGTAGCGATATAAGTTGCAAGCAGGGAGACGAAGGCCCCTGGAATTTCCGAAGTGAACATGAGGTACTACATGAGGCGGGCGCGTGTAGAGGATGAGCATACCTGAGAACAAACCGTACAGTGCCGCAAAGGCAATGATCGACCCGGCATTGCGTGATGGCAGCCACAGTCCAAGGATAAGGATACTACACAGAGAGGCCGCGGGGATGTACACCTTCAGTCTGAAAAGCGCCAGTAGTGAGCGACACCGATTCTGGACCGAGCCGAGCGGGGGAGGGTCAAGAGGTATACTCACGGTCCCACTTTGTCTGCCAAGAGTCCAGGAAGAATACGAGAGGGCACATTCATTGCGTTCAGAATCGCCAACAGATAGTTGGCGATGTGTGGCGGAACCCCTCGGAAGTTGGCGTATATCTGGATGTAGAAGTATGGGATGAAGAACCCATAGAATAGCCTGCATCCGAGAATTTAATTCGCGGTCAACACATTTTTCTTGCTGGAATGGGAGATTATTCATGAGTACAAAGGCACTCACAGGACCGACCCGATGGTCGCGAGGGTGTATCGCGGGTCCTTGAATCCTCCCAGGTCGATCGCCGTCCGGAAAGTGAGGTTGCCAGATAGCGGGAGACGCGTGCGGATGGTCAGGCAGGCGACAATAAGGCACGCCATCAGGATGAACGCGATGATGCGTACAGCCCAGCCAAAGCCAACTCGAGGGATGAGCTGCTCGAGGATTATGGGGAAGACAACGCCGCCAGTGGCGCTGCCTCCAGTGGTAAGTCCGATGACGAAAGCGCGGCGTCTGCGGAACCAGTGCCCAAGTACTGCGACAGAGGGATTGAAGCTGAGCGGGATGCCTGTCAAAACGCGTGCTATACTGTGAAGCATGCTTCCTCACTCACAGAAGGGCGATTCCGATGCCGAAGAGAACACCTTGTGACAGGAAGACCTGGTATGCCTGGTCCTTTTGGCATAAAGAAACCATCATGAGGGAGAACACGCAAAGGAAAGACCCTGCAGGGATGAGGTACTGTACTAAACATAAGCCAAGAATTGGAAGCGTGATATAGCAGTATAAGCAAACCGACTTTTGTGCCATACGCGTCGAACACGCGGCCCGTCAAGGTACCTACGAAGTACAGGAAGAACACTTGCAGAGACCCTATGAGCGATATAGAAGAAGACGAAGAGGACGGCAAGAGCGTCGACTCGTAGTAGTCCTGGAACGTTCCCTGTGGATAGAAGACGGTTAAGAATGTCAGCGTTATGTTTCGGGCGTATGAGAACCAGCGGCTGGCGAAACTCATGCACGAACATAGGCGTTAATCATGCCGGCCGAGGCGAACAAGGCCATCGTTGTCCCGAAGACGACCGTCCAGGCTTCCCTCCCTCCATCTGGGACGTACTCCAGCTCTGGCGTGCGAGATGCAGCGTCGGCTTTTGGTTCCTGACTGACGACATCGACAGAGGGCGGTTCGACGATGGTGAGCTCTGCCTCTACGCCCGACTTATCCCGTAAGTTTCGTTTCTCGGTTTCATCATACATCGTGGCGTAGAAACTAGTCAAAATCAACGTCGTGGAGCCGTATCCTCTATGTTTAACCAACGTTAGTGTTGTTATTCGAGCGCATAGCATGCGAGGGGTGAATACGTACCGAGCATTCAGTAGAAAGCCCAGGGGAAAGCCACATCATGACTCTAGATCCTCGTTTATGTATAGGGACGACGGCGAGTCATGCATCATGCCGTGGTCGCTTGAGGGCCAACTTGCATCTCATTCGGCCGGACTTGCGCTGAGGAAGCGACCGTCGGACGCCCGCTTACGACATCAGGGTTTAGTCAGATAAAGGTGCATTGCTTATTGATCAGATTTTGAGACGCCCTTGAGACTTGTAGCAGTTCGTTAAAGTGACAGAAAGCCTTCCTGCATTGTTCTGGCGTTTATCCTCAGTCTATATGGGTTGGCGTTACCACGTACACCTGAGTAATGAGACTCTGGCACTTACGCAGGCCTGATACACCTTGGACACTGAGGTAGGAACCGCGGCGAAACCCTGTGGTCGGAGCTACGATCATGGTCATGAGGAATTTTGAGTGGGAACCAAGGCTGGGATAGGTCAGATTTAAGCGCTAAAGGCGGCTATGCAACAATGGTCCAGGGCTGCCCGCCGAGCGGATTCCAGATTGTAAGGGCATCAGGGACGTCGCAGGTCCATCCCATAGCTATATTCATTGATATGGTGTCTTCTAGTATAACGGTCCCAGTGTTCATGTACTATCTGCTTGCGGGGAAATCAATATTCACGTCCAAGCCACTCCTGACATTTCAGCAGTTCGCGCTGAGAACCACGCGCAAAGATGAGTATGTGATCGTCCCTGAACGCGCTCTGGGCACGTACGTCCGATATGTGCAGGATGTCTTGAATGTCCGACCTCACGCCGCGCGAGGCTTTCGCCGCAGCCTTCATCAGCCACTTAGCGTCGCGCTTCTTGAGCGTCTTCCCACGGCCATCGACCCCGGTCTTCTTATACCGCTGCACCAAGGCCTCGAGGATACCTCCAATGACCGCCGCCGCCGTAAGCAGCGATATAGGGTATGAGAGCACCTCATTCTCTACGCATGCATGTAGTTAACGCGCACTCCGTGTAGGCAGGAGGATACGGGTTGTGGGAGAAAAGTGGACGTACGCTGTAAAGCCTCACACAGTACCTCCCAGGCGTGTTCTTGGACACGCTCCCACCCACCGTCGAACCCGACAAGCCGCCGAAGCGTTGGGAGGGCGAGCCAGAGCTCCGCCATGAATGCGCCTGGAGTAGCACTCCCGACTTGGTACGCGAGCGCTTCGAGCACGTCGCGCTGTGCGTTCTCGAGGTCTTCGAACTCGACCTCGTGAGGTGCGAGGCACAAGAATTCGTGCGCATATATGACGCTGAGTGGAAACAGAACATCGCGGTGAAACTAAGGGGAAGGCAAACGTGAGGTTCGGCATTCCTAGTCGAGCGGACTGCTGACCTTTATGCTGATAGTGAGGCACGCGAGAGCTACGTCCCAGTAGACTGCTTCTATGTCTTCGTCCGATGCAGAATCACCAGAAGCCGGCGATGAAGGATCGACGATGTGGAAGTATCTCAGGAAGAGATGACCCGCGTGGAATCGCACTTCAGGCATGGTAGAGAGGACGTCGTAAAGGTCCCCTGGGGTATACGTTTCGACCTCGTCCGAGGGTATGACCTATGGCAAACAGCAAGTTCTTAGCAAGGAGCCAGATAAGCTAAAGGGCAAACCTACCTCGAGGAACCATTGCATGATGTCGTACATAGTCAAAGGATCGATGACTGGCTTGATCTTCGAGGCGGAAATGCTCGCTCTTGGGGGTGGAGGTGGAGATTCTGCTGCTTCTTTGAAGCAACGCCGTGGCCGGTGAAGACACTCGCGTGTTTCCTCTTCAGCGAGCCATTCCCTAACGATGTCTTCGTCCGGTGATTCTTGTTCCGCCTCTAACCAGAATCGCTCCTCCTCATCTTCCGTCCTTCGTTGCGATCGCGCTGGCTTCAGGCCTTCTGTGACGTCCGTCTGGGTCTCGTCTGCCATCAGGCTTCGCAGCTCCTTCTCAAGCAAGCGGACTAGGCGCCTTTCGGCAGCCTCCTCTTCCGACAGAGGGGCGCGAGGGATCTGCTCAAACGGCGGTGGCGCAATGATAGGAAGCTCTGAAAGCCCATCCGCTTGTTCCTCTTTCTCACGCTTGGTCGGGGTGGTGGGCACCGTAGGGGCATATGCGTCGAACGACGAGCGACGCTGTTCTGGCACGGAAGAGCGCGGTTGACCGGAGGATTCCTTCCCTGGTCTTTCTTGTGTCTTATCTGAGGGAGTAACATACTCATGCTTCTGCGACCGCGTGATCGTGTCAGAAGTGGATGTTGAAGTGGACAGTGTATAGAAACTGACTTGACGTTCGGCCCCCTGGCCATCATTAGATACTACGATGTCCGAGCGGAGAGATTCCGCTCGACGAAGACTCCCTGGCTTGTTCGCATATTGTAGACGAAATGCGCCGGACAGGCTTGCAAAAGGACGCGTGGGCCGTCTTCGGGGACGCTTCTCACTAGACGTTTCGTGGTATGATGAGCGACGTTTCCTTGGTACAGCATGCGTAGGGGCACCGACGGTGCCCAGACTGCAGACGGGAGAGTCTGAAGAGCTACTGCGAAGCACAGGTGTAGCAGGAGTTGCCTTGAATTGCTTCGTTGAACTAGTGGTTCGACTGTATGCGGTGATAGAGAGCTTGAAAGTCTTGGACGAGTAACCAGGTGTCTTGTCAAGCTGTGGAGAAGAAGGCCAAGGCGCAGTACTAGAGCGAGAAGTCGATGTCAGGTCGGCATCGTTCGAAGACCCCACAGTAGACAAGTCGACCACAGGTGAAGAGACACAGTCTTGATCCAGTTGGACAGCTCGCAGAAGAGTGAACAGGGTCTGAGAAAAGGCAGTGTCTCCACAAGTAGATTCTTGATGGTCTGCATAGAATACCGTAGAAGGCTCGCCGGAGCTGGTACTATCCAAAGGTGGTTCAAGAAGTGCAGAGTGGTTGCTTGTATGCTGGGATGTTGAGGGAGCGACGCCCAGGCAGTCCTGAGGAGTCAACGGCATTGGCGAAGATGATGGAGGAGGCGAGCTTAGTCCATGCCCGCTCCCAATTTCCTCGTCCATATCGGCTACAAGTTCCTCATGCATGGTCAGATTAGACACGCACGCGACGTCGCATATGTCTCCAAGTTCATCGTAGGGCGTCGAGTCAAAGCTTTTCCCAGAGGCAGCAAACATTCAAAGATATCTTGACAAGACTGGAGAACGCGAGCAACGTGCTGAGTTGCAGCTCCGGGATGGGGTCATGGGGACAGGAGAAATGCGAAGGTGGAATAAACGCCCGACTACAAGACAGGCGCTGAAACTGTGCGCGGTCACGTGCTTGACGCGTCGCTGGTATATATGGCGCGGCTTCCCACCAACTCTCTTTTCTTCTTCCCGTAATCATTCCAATTCAACAGCATCCTGCGCCAGCAGCATCTCTCCAATATACGCATATGTATGCACGTACATGAGGTGCGCTCCTTTGATACCGGCGTGAAGTGCTGTATGTTCCTACCACACTTAGGGGCTTATCTCATGCTATGAAGGCTTCCGATTTTCTCGAGCTCTCGACGACAACATGCAAATAGAAACTGCGAGGATCATGGGCATGTATGCGGTATGCGTCCATAACAAATCCGCTGAGTGCATATATGCATCCTCACTACCCGTGTTTCTGACTACTATATGCGCAGCCCAAAGCGGTGGTCACCACGTGGGCCCCTCATGCTACGTCATACCTCGCTGTTTCCGTTCGTTGGTTGGGAATGCGGCGGCAGATCACAGTGAACTCACTGCAAAGTCCGCATATATGCACTCCTTCCCCAAGGCACATCTTCGATGCTTGATGCAACTAGACCACAGCGAATGAACAGGATACTGGCTCGCTAGCCCTCACGATACTTCAAACCCGCCTCGGCTGTGCTCTTCGGACAACCTTCTGGCACCTGGCGGCGGCAACGTGCAACCTTCACAGACTGCGAACCACTTCGCGTTTCGAACACATGCCTTCAACGCTCAGCCTGGTAGGGGGGCGGAATGTGCGCTGTCGGATCCAGCCGCCAGGCGCAAGGTCCGCGTTAATAAACTCGATATCGCCTAGCCCGTCCACATCTCCCTCTTCGTCTTACCATATCGTCCATCTTCTCAGCTGCATCGACTCTTCTTTCACCTCTCTCAGTACACGCGGATCTCACCATACGATGGCACGCAGGACCGTCAATAGCAGCGGCAACACAGTCCTCGCTCGCCAAGGCCCCACGCCGCGCACGCGCGCACTCTCGCCCCCAGCGTCGCGCCGCCAGAGCATGCACGCCACGTTCGCTCAAGGCAATCCCATACAGCTTCACTGGCTGTTTCGTTCGAACATACCCCGCCGCCGTGGCGCGCCCATGCCTACGGACGTTCGGAAGCGTAACTTCTTTGGCATCGGCGAGATTATCGGTGTCCTTGCAAACGTACGTATCTTCATCTCATCGTGCCTCTACCGCGGACAAGGTCGCGCGACGTGTGTGACGTGTCTGATAGCACCTCCTTCGTTTCACGTACCTCGACCATGCAGCCGTCCGAAACCCTCCGCTCCCTAACAGAGTCGAAGAAGATGCTCGAGGAGACGAAGAGAGAGCTGGCTGAGGCTAGGGAACGGGCCCAGCTTACTCCAACGCATACATTCTCTCCCCTCCCTGGATTTTTTGATAGGCCAGCAGAGCTAAGAGCGATTACACGTGCATTGGAAGGCGAGCCAAGTTTCACGGTCTTGTTCGGAGCAAGTAGTGTCGGAAAGGTGAGAACCGCTATATTCTCTACTGGAATTCCAACATCGTACTCAGCATACTGCAGACTGCTCTGCTTCGACAAGTGCTCACGCAGTCTACGTACCACGTACTTCACTTCGACTTGCGTATTGCCGGTTTTGCAGACTTGGCCAGCCTCTACATGAGCCTGAGGTATGGCCGTCTCTTCTATTTCACGCCTCCCTTCTTTGACATGCTCTCACAGCCAGCAAATGGAAGGGTTCTTCATGGCCATTGCTCAGGACCCCGACATGCCTGGTTACGATGTCTTTGAGAAGGAGGCTTGGGCATTCAAGGTGGGTAGGAAGGGTTTACCGCCAAACCATCAAACTAAAAGCATACGACAGCACGATCGGCTTAACGTGGAGCGTCGCCTTTCGAACGCGGGTCAATCAAGCGAGGCTCTGGCCTCTTCGCTAGGTGATATCAAGACAAGCGATGTCGCACGTCTCATGGAATTGTTCCAGGTAATTTGAAGTCGTCGTGCGAGTACGTAGAATGGTGGTGCTGACAATCTCACCCAGAGCTCTCTGCTTCGGTACTGGAATTTCCAACCATCACCGGAAAGCCTGGAGAAAGCGAATGCGAAAGACACGCAGTCGACGTCCTCCAAAACCACCAAGAAAGAGAAGGAGGGTCGTCCGTCTTGGCGAGTGCGCATGTTCTCAGGACGGAAGAAGCAGTCCGCGGCCGCGCGCGAGAACGGTGAACCACAGCGTGGTCCACCTCATGCGGAACATCGGGGGAAGGAAAAGGAGAAGAAGCCTGAACCGCCCACGAAGAAGATTCCTGTCTTCTTCATTGATGAGGCGCACAAGCTGTGTGTATATGCCTGCACGAGTATGGGTCGACGTAACCTTACTCACCAGAGGTTTGTCAGGCCCGCGCTGATTCGGTCCATCGACGCTATGAAGTGCCTCTTGGATGCGATGCTGGTGCTCACGAAGCAGGATAGACTCTGCCATGTCATCCACGCGACGAGCGACCCATTCTATCAGACGTGGCTGCGGCAGCTGAACGTCATGCAGCATTGCAAGGTAGGATACCGTCCATGCGTGTCGCTCCTCCACCGCTTACATTGGCGTTTGTCATATAGATAATCACCATCGGAGACTACCCCAAGAATGAGACCCGGAAGTTCTTCCGCGAGCGGATCCTACCGAGCGTGCCAGAACCCTTGCGGGGGAAGCTCGACTTTGAGACGCTGTACGACGCTTTCGGTGGCAAGCTGGCCCATTGGCAAGACTTCGTCACGGATTTTGGTGAGTATGCATGAAGCTTCCCTTTGAAGACCCAGGCTGAGTAGACCCTTAGTGAACACAAATGGGAAGATCGACAGTGAGTGTAGCTAGTTTGCACCCAAAGTATAGGCTAACCAACCGATCGCAGTCAAGCAATGCTCGCACTTCATACAAGCACACGCGTTGCTCAACCTGCACATCATTCACTCGGCGCAGGCGTCGTCCAACGGCCAAGCTCCGGAAGGCTCAAACGCTCCCGCCAGTCCTGAAAGCCAACACGCATCCACGCACGCGATTCACCGGCTCTCCCCTCCGACTACCGCGGGAACCGGGGCCGGCTTCCGCATCTACAGCCCGCTCACTGCGCACCCGCACCAATCTCCGCCCACCATCTTTGCGTCGAGCAACGTCGCGAACGGAGACGAGGCGCCGGAGTTCCAGGCGGACTTCACCGCGTACCAGCTGCTGAAGGTTATGAACCGGCTCGCACAGCCGGGCACGCGTGCGCTTCCGTACTTCCTGCTGTGCCGCGAGCTCGGCGCGCGGGCGGTGGACGGAATGGTCAAGGGGCGGATCCTCGATCTGCGCTGGACAGAGCCAGTGTCGAAGGAGCTCGTCGACCCGCTCCGCGCGAGCATGCGCGTCCGCGAGAGCATTCGCGCGCAGCTCGGTGGGGCCAATGTCGGCGCGGGGAGCAGCGGCACCGCTGTCAACGAACCTGGTACCGGCATCAGCATCGGTGTGGGCGAGGGCACATACGGATCCGAAGAGGACATGGTGCCGATGTCGGACGAGGAAGTCTTGCGTGCGCATGAGCGCCTTATGGACGGGCCCCCGCTGGGCGGCGAAGAGGAGGAAGAGGTCTTGGGCCCGAAGCTCGTGCCAATCTCGCCGATTATGCGCTACGCGATGCGCGAGGTCGTCCAGGAGTACTACGACGATGACGACGACAGGACGGCGTCCGAGTACGCGTCACTATCCGACGTGCAGGAGTATTGAGTGCTGGCTTTTCGTTTGGCTTCGTCTGGACTCCGTCGCTCGAGGCTGAAGGGGGATGGCGTTGGAACTTGGATTCCACTACTCTGTAGTTTGTTTAGGTATGTACCGGTGTCCTCGTAGAACGTTCACTTATTTCCGGCGAAGGACAGTATCTTGTAGGTAGTCTTTCGTATATGATCTCAGAGCCCGACCCGTCCAGATATATGGCCTTGGCACGCGCGGAAATGTGTGGACCAATTGCCAACAAACGCATGACCCCTTTAATCATTGCGTTAACAAGGCAAGACGTTGAAGTGCTGAGGCGCACGGACACCTCACGGCTTCCACACCAGGCGATCGGCGATGCACCACGTAAAAATATCGCTGATATAAAGACATAGAAGAGGGTCGCCCGAGGCTTCCAGGATTGTGCAGCGAAGGCGCATCGATGCCACGCGGTGAACGTTAACCCTGGGACACCGGGAAGACTGCTACTCGGAACCACGCGTGCCCCTTACCGCAGCACACGTACGTCCCACTTACCACAGTGCACGACGGACGTCCTGGCGGAGCGTGGCTGTCCACGTCCGCAGCTTCAGGGATGATTGACGTCTTGGCCTTACTCAAAGAAATATATTGACCACGGCAATCTACCGCGACAGTCATCACACCGCAGGCAGCAGGTCTCAACTTGGAACAGGTGGGGACTCTTCAGCGTAGTTTACGCGCAGCGTTCGCCTTCCTTTTGCGGAGTCCATCAGGAGCTACATGCCAGGCTGACTCGCCGATCTCAGCGTCGCCGAACCCATATACGTCGTGAGTCAGACTGACCTTGAGCTCATATGTCAAGATCGTACAGGTGCCGATCCAATAGCGCTGGCTGCTGCTGACGGGATCTTGAACACTGAACAGACGCCAGGGTACGGCACTGCCGGGCTGCAGCTGCTCACCCTGTACAGGCCGCTCTCTCGATCAGCCACACCATGGGGCGTGCAATCGGAGGCTCTGTGTTTGAGCATGTCGTTGCTGCGAGCAAGGCAACCTACGGTACCAATGTTCAGCATAGGAGGTTAGGCGTCTTCCGAAGCAGCAGCTACAACGTACCGAGGTAGGTGCTTGTTGTTCCGCGGGCGGCTCCATACATGCGCCGGTCCATCAGTGATCCAGCCCACCCAGTGGGAACCTACTTAAACAGGCTCGGTCACTTTATGCTTTCCTCCGTTCTCCCCTCTCTCACATCCGTACAGTCACCTACACAGTTACCACAACCCGCTATATCATGCAACGAGGTCGTGGACAAGATCGAGGTGGCGGCAGAGGAGGTTTCAGAGGCGGGTCTCGCGGAGGTCCTCCCAGTGGTAGCACTGGGGGGCGAGGAAGCCCCGGTCCAGGTTATGGCGGCCGTGGTGGCTATCGCGGTGGCGATGGCGGCGGTTTCCGGGGTGGCGACCGTGGGGGATATCGTGGCGGTGGACCCGGGTCGAGTCGAGGGAGTGATCAAAGCGGATTCAGAGGGCGCGGACGAGGGCGCGAGCCCGCAGGGTACGCCACATTCTTCCCTCAGTGCCATTGGCCAAACGGCGGTGTTGACCATCCGCCTACAGCGTCTTTGCGCCTGGCCAGCCGGCCAATATTGACGCCCGCGTAACTGACAAGTCCCAGGACGCGCTCGTCGCTTCCCTGCGATCGCTGAAGCTCAGTGACACGGATCTACCAGGGCGCCCTGACTTTGGCACGAAGGGGACTCCAATCAAGTTGCGAGCAAACTTCTTCCCAGTCAGGGTACCGAAAGGGCCGTTGTTCGAGTATGACATTGCGCTTCAGCCTGCTGCGAGCAACAAACGCCTCAAGCGGAGGATCTTTCAGCTCGCCGAAGAGACGTCTGAATGGAGGAACGCCGGAATGACCGGCAAGGTTGCGCATGATCACAGCGCGAAGCTCATCTCCTGCTTCAAGCTCCCTCAACCGCTTGAGATCAAGATAGCGTACACGGAGGAGGGCGAAGAGACTGCAGAGAAGAAGCGGGCCCCGAAGCAATACGTGATGGCCATCAAGTTCATCCAGCCCATTGAAACGCAGGCTTTGGTCAAGTGCGTAGTTCTCTTAATCTCATTCTCCATAACCTTGGGAGCTTCGGCCGCACAAGGAACTTGTTCGCGAGAACGCACAGGGCCTCTTGTAGCGCATGGTCCTTGTGCGCTGCTGCTCCCAGATCCCGTCTGCCGTCCGTCCCCACTGTCTC
This sequence comes from Cubamyces sp. BRFM 1775, assembly GCA_022385745.1. Classification (NCBI taxonomy): domain Eukaryota; kingdom Fungi; phylum Basidiomycota; class Agaricomycetes; order Polyporales; family Polyporaceae; genus Cubamyces; species Cubamyces sp. BRFM 1775. Next base: position 39,412 of record MU278589.1, read on the forward strand.
GGGTTGACGCGTCCCTCTACTGACTGCTTCGTAAATGAAGTTACCTAGAGGGACAACCGCAGTACAGGGGCTACGACATCATGCCCATTATCAATGCTTTGAATCTCGTGCTCTCCATGCACCCCGGTCGCGTCTTGGGTGGGGGTGTCATGGTCGGGCGGAACAAGTTCTTCCACCCGTCCCCGACGGCCCCGCCTGTCCCGCTCGGAGGTGGGCTTGAGGCGTGGCGCGGGTTCTACTCGTCCGTGCGCCCGGCCTGGAAACAACTCATGGTGAATGTGAACGTGTGCACAACCGCGTTCTACACCCCTGGCAATCTGGCGGAGCGCTTGATGGAGTTCTTGAACGCGAGCCATGGCGCGCGGCCTGCGGCATTCGTGAAGGGCGTCCGTATCCGGACGACTCATCTAGGGTACAGGAAGACCGTGAAGACGGCGGCCAAAGTCAACGCGCGCCAGTATAAGTTCAAGGCGGAGGGCATGGGCGAGGTGACTGTGGAACAGTACTTCGCGAGGAGTGAGCGGATCCAGAATCTCCCATGATTTTGCAATTGACCAGTACCTCTAGAGTACAACATCAAGCTCAAGTACCCGGACCTTCCTCTTATCGACGTCGGAGGACAGAAGACCAACTACCTCCCAGCCGAACTATGTATCATCCTGGAGAACCAGCCGTTCAAGGGCAAGCTCCTCGATGAGCACACGGCCGCGATGATCACCGTCGCGTGTCAACCGCCCAACGTCAACGCGCGCGAGATCGTCTCGCGCGGAATCCAGGAGCTTGGGTTCGCGCAAACTGCCTCTCCGCTCAACGCGTTCGGCGTGAGCATCGGGTCCGAGATGACGGTCGTCCCCGGCCGGATTCTGCCTGCGCCGAGCGTGCGGTACGCCGGCGGCGGGCCCATCGCGGTCGACGACCGCGCGTCGTGGAACTTGCGCGGCGTTCGCTTCACCGTCGGCGCACGCCTCGAGAAGTGGGCGGTACTGCTCATCCAGGACGGCAACCGCCGCGATGAGTTCGCGGGCACGAACGACCCTGAACTACACAATACGTTGAATGGCTTCATGGACATGTGTAAGAAGAGCGGCATGACGGTCGACAATGCAAAGCCGATGATCGCCGCGGCGCAGCTGCCGCCACGAACCACGGACGACCCGCTGCGCAAGCGGGCGATTGAGAAGATTCGCCAGGCGTTGACGGCGCTCGCGTCGAAGCCCAAGATCGTCCTGGTTATACTCTCGAATGGCGACCGGTATATTTACTCTGGCCTCAAGCACCTATGCGACGTCTTCCTCGATGTCGCGACAGTATGCGTGCACGCAGCGAAGATTCGGAAGGAGCGTGGACAGCTTCAATATTTTGCGAACGTCGCCCTCAAGTTCAACATGAAGCTTGGTGGCGTGAATCACGAGCTCGGGGACCAGAATATGGCGTGGCTCACGAAGGAGCCGACAATGCTCGTCGGCATGGACGTCACCCACCCGGGCGCGGGGACAGTCCGTGGCACACCGTCCATCGCTGCGGTCGTCGCGAGTGTCGATAGGCGGATGGCGCAGTACCCTGCAAGCCTGCGTCTGCAAGAGTCCAGGAAGGAGGTGCGCCCGTCATACACATAGCATCACCACCCCTGACTAAACACCCGGTGTAGATGATTACGGACCTCCAGGCGATGATGGAGGAGCGCCTCAAAACCTTCCGGGACAGGCCCGGGAACAACAAGACACTGCCCACGCGAATCCTTGTGTATCGCGATGGCGTATCCGAGGTGCGAACTCACGATTGGATTTGCTTAATATGGCGCTCATGTATCTCATTCACTTTTATCCACCCTACAGGGCCAATTCGAGACTGTGCTTCGAGAGGAGATGCCGCTCATCAAGAAGGCTTTCGCGCGGTTCAGCACGCCGCAGAAGCGTTACAACCCCAAGTTGACGATCGTCATTTGTGCAAAACGTCATCACACACGCTTCTTCCCGACTGAGGCAGCGAATGCTGCGGGAGACGGCAACCCCAAGCCGGGCACCGTTGTCGATCGCGGCGTCACTGCTGTCTACGACTACGACTTTTTCCTCCAAGCCCACGGCGGTAAGCACTCTATTCCATTCATGCAACCGAGAGGGAATGTTAACGCACTCGTTTGTAATTCAGGTCTGCAAGGCACGACGCGCCCGACCCACTACTACGTCGTCCGTGACGAGATCGGGATCGGAGCGGACCAGTTGCAAGGCCTGACCAACGACGTCAGCTACACCTTCGCCCGCGCCACGAAGGCGGTCAGCCTTGTATCGCCCGCCTATTATGCTGACCTTGCATGCGAGCGCGGGCGATGCTACATTTTGTCGCTCCTGCAGGGCATCTCCGATGCGACGGCGACGACGACGACAGGCAGCGGTGCGGACGAACAAGAAAAGGAGGTCATGGAAGAGGCGAAGAAGATGTGGCGGTTTGAGAAGAGCCCCAACGGCGTTGGTGGTGCTCTGAAGGAAACAATGTTCTATATCTGAGGTATCGTCTAATCATGTACTGGAATACTGGGACATTGGCTTGATGTGAGTGGGTATGTATGGATTGGTCGGTGATCGAGAATTGTGGTGCACGCTTCTGTCTTTTCTCGCGATTTGTACAATAGCTTTCGTACGTCTTCCCTGAATTATCATGATTTCTTGCGTGTCCTCTCACTATGAACGACGACCTGCGACGGCTCGAGCGGGATGCATCAGCTCCCTTCCTGTGGGCGTGGATCCTGTGAAAGTGCGAGTGGTCATAAAAAAAATTGATACAATGGACATTCAGGGGATTGAACCCTGGACCTCACGCATGCGAAGCGTGCGCGCTACCACTGTGCCAAATGCCCTTACAAATTAGCATCCTCCGTGCATATCAGAGGCGCTGCAAAGCATCACCATGGTGCGGGAGGACTGGGTACTGACTGTCTGTCATATGGGTCCAACTTTCGGTTATTGGCGTCCACGTACTATCCCTGCGTGTAACAGAGGATTGTGGATCGCGTTCTGAACTACTACGGGATGACTCTGACGTATCGCAGCAGGTACAAGAGACCATGTAGGAGCTTGTTGCATTTAGGTCCAGCGTCTCCTCAAATTTCAGTGCCATCTTTCCAGCTGAACACTAGCACTCTTCCACTCTGCCTCAACACGTTCCACAACGACCGAGCTCCGTGGCTTCACTCTGCACGGAAAGCTCACCGGCTTTGAGTTGAACCCATTCGTGAAGTTCCATGGGTCTGGCATGATGGGCCGCCCTGCCTCGTCCAGCGCCGGCAAAATGTCGAACGCCCACAGGATCCGTGCGACGGCGATGAAGAGCGAGTTCTGCGCAAGGTGCATCCCGACGCATATCCGCCGGCCGAACCCGAACGGGAGCTCGAAGTCTTTCAGGCGTGGGTCGTCCGTTTCGAGGAACCGCTCCGGACGGAAGTCCTCGGGCGAGGGGAACATGACTGGGTCTTGCATGATCCCTCTGTTATTCAACGCATGGTCAGAATCGATTGTCTCAGACTCCGGCTACAGTGGAACGCACGTTAGGTTTGCGAAGACTGTCGATCCGTTTGGTATGAACCTGCGTGAGAAAGCTCCAAGGTGAGCTCGACAACTCAGAAATTGTCTCTAACGTTCATGTACTGACATCCCATTGTATTCGTCGTCGGCCGTCACCGCATGCGGAGTACCGCCAAGTACAGCGATGGGTCGCCATCTCAGGGTCTCGTTGATCAATGCTTCTAGGTACGGAAGACGGTCCCTGTCTTCGAACGCTGGGAGACGGTCTGAACCGACGACCTCGTCCAGTTCTGCTTGAGCTTTGCGCATGGCATCGGGGAAATGAAGCATTGCCACTATTGAAGACCGGTCAGTAACAGCTGCACAACGCCTCCGATGACGCTACCGACAGAACAATATGCAGAGCGTTCCCGCAGTCTACTCGCTCTCCATCAGTCGCTTTGCTGCCGTGTAGGCGAGCATGGGTACACACCGTCTCGATACCGGCACCGAATGGCGAGGAAACCGTGTACGCGATCTCGAGGTCAGACATGCCGTTCTTGGCCTTGTTCGCAATAGTTTGGGAGGTGAGGCAGTCTGGAAGCGTTCCATCGGCCATCCGCTCCTTCACGTCGTCAAGTAAGTGGGTAAGAAGTGCGATGTCCCGCTCGCGATGTTCCTCTGGCTCGCGACGGAACCATTGTAATGATCGCTGAAGCGTATGATCAGCCGATGGAATATGTATGACCTACACGTCTGTCTTACAGGTAACCTTAATAGCCAAGGCCACGATTCGACCAAGTATTTCCCTGGTATGCTATGTTTGCCAAGCGGTAAGTGGGATGTTGTGGTAACCTGACGAATTTATGGGAGTGATACTCACTTCACACTACGCAGGCTCGACCGATGAGCAGGCAATTCATATAGGCAAAGGGCATGCGTACCTTGTCAAATCTACAGCCAAGGTTATTATGGACAACCGTAAGTGTAACATGCGGCGACTCACAATCCATAGCTGCCATGTTCTCCTTCACGATCCATTCATCCACGCTCTTTACCCGCCTCCCATATGTGACAGAGGTAGCAACGCTCGCGGCGAATCTACACGGTCCGAAACGTATTAGCACACCTTTAGACAAGGTTCATGGTAGCGAAATGATCCTACCGTTGGAGGTGCTGCTCATACTGCTCCGGGTCCGTCAGGAGCTCGTGCAAGAGGACTGCGGACTCTAGAGACTGTATCTCGTTGTATGTGTCCGCACGCCGCAAGTGGAAGCCGTTATGCAGAACCTGACCGCGTGTCCATGTTAGCCTCCAAAATCGGCGCGGCGAAGCCCTTTCCTCTGACCTTTCGCCATTTACGCCAACCTTCTCCGTACGGGAGCATGAGGCCGCGCATATTGTCTGACAGGATCTCTCCGCTACCAGGTCACCTTTTGATATGAGCTGATTGCCCATGATAACTGGGGTGCTGGAACTCACGCTACGACGAATCGCGGACGGCTCGAGTAGATCTCGGATCTCTTCTCCAGCAGGTCCCATGCAGCTTGCGCAGTACCCAGCACTGAACAGGTATGTGCGGCGTGAGCATTTCGCTTCATCCGTAGAATATTGTAATACAAGAGTTTGACATACCAATGACTGGAGTGCTTCCCAGGTGGAAAGATACCACCGGACCTACTCCCCAGGCAAAGCGTAGTAGTAAGTGACCGAAGCAGACCGAATCCAATAGAATGAAATAAGGATCGCTGAACGCACCGTACTGGCGATTCCACTCTGCGAACTTGCGCCAGGGCTTGATCGACGGCACCTGGTGCTTGTTCCCCAAGAACGGCAGGCCCCGCGGGCCGGGCGGCATGTTCCTCCTGCGCGTGTATTGCTTCACCAAAACAAAGAGCGCGAACGCGAGCAGGAGCAGCCAGACATCGATGGCGGACACCACGAAGGTGTTGGTACGGTCACCATGCAGTGCCATTGTACGTTTGAACGCCACGAGACTGGAAAGTAGAGACCACGAAACGAGGCCCAAGCTCTGCCTCCGAGTCTCCCAGCGAGCGCGCTCACGGCCGCCTTTTATGCGTCCTGCGCAGTGAGAGGTCGCGCATGAGAACATCTGAGAAGACGTGCCTATTTACTGTAAGCGCTACCGAAGAGCAATTAGAAGGCAGGCTAGAAGTCCTCAGCCATCCCTGTGAATGACTATTGGAGCCTAAGTGTCCCATGACCACTGTCAGTTGTTCGCTGGGAGTACGGGTATCCGCACAGGCCTTGGTCATGGGTACCCTGGGTCGTGGGTCCCGCATCGGCTTACCGGCGAATGGGGCATCTTACGGGCTATGGAGTACACCTCACAGCGGGAGCATTTGGCCGGCTGCACGTGCCAGTGGCTATTGTTAGGTACAGGGGGCGAGATGTACACCTCATTGATTCACTGGCAGAGTTGATCAATGTATCTCTATGGTGGGGGAATCCGGCCAAGGCTGCGGCAGATACTCACCTTCAATCTCTCGCGCTCGCGCTCTCGAGTGCGGACATCCTCATCGAATGTGTCGCGTACCTAACATCATTTACCGTCATTGAGCGGGCATAGTCTTCAAGAGCACTTCGCATACCTTCTTGAAGAAATCGTCATCCGTAAGCATTCGCATGCCGACAGCGGCCAGACTCTGCGATATCTTCAGGCACGCTGCGTGCGCGTCTTTCCCCGCGGCCGCCTCTGTAAACGCGATGGTATGGTTCCCGCCGGACGTCGGTATCGCTGTGCAGGCTGCTCAGCAAGATCTTCTCGAAGAATCTAGCAAAGGTCGCGCACCGAATGAAGGATGAAGTGCGGGGAGTGCTTCAAAGATATCAGGGGTTAAATTCACACTTGGAACAAGACTCGATTTCTAGTCGGATCCGGGACGCACCGTAAGTCGCATTGCCCTATAGGATGCACGATACGTCACTACTCCTGTGCTAGCAGAAGTATAACAGGAGGCTGCTCACAAAGTCTGTCGAAGCATGCGAAATTCCGTACTCATAGTCGACAGGCCCAACTGTCTTGGAGAAGACGTCTGCGAACTCATCGCCTACAGGGGATACACTGGTGTCTAGTCTCCGAGAGCGCTTTATGGTGATTGTGGAATCTCACTGAGTGCTTTGTTCTGTCGGAGCTCGAAGGTCGAGTTTCCCAGCTCAACTCGCACTTGGCATCCAGTGGCGAGCGCTGCGCCTCTACAATTGATGCAATTCAGCATGCCATGATGACCAAGAAGCCGAAGACATCTCACTCAAAGCATGCGCTGATACGTTTGACAGCGATGTCCACCTCAGAACGCGTAGGGGCACGCACGTACCAGCTGTGAAACACCGCTTCAGAGAGGGACGAGTTATCAAGGAGGAGAAACATACATCATCTTGGAATAGTCCGGAATGACTGACGAAGTGCAGGATGTAGCAGGAACCACCAAGTCCAAGTCAAGAGACTACACCCACTATTCGGCGTCCAATCCTTGCCTTCGAAGATTCCATGAACGCGGTGCGTCGGTTTCAGCTGCTGTCTCAACACGGATATGTTCGTGTACGCGAGCACCGCGGCGTCGAGTGCGTTCTGGCCTTCCCAAGGCGACAACGCAGCGTGTGCGCTTGTCAAACGAACATTAGGACTGGTAGAAATGCTGCTACAAACGCCTTACGTGTGTCCAGTGAACTCCACGTCGATGCGTTGACGAGCAAGACAGCTACTGAGACTCGCCGAATGTGGAGGCCCAGGAGCGGGATGACACCTGGCAGACAGTATATGCGTCAGGACCAGCTGCTGTTGGCAGCGATTTCTTGATGCACTCAAGGTTAACGCACATTAGACATGCATCTATACCCTCGTATGCGCCCTTCTCGAGAAGGATGGCTTTGCCCGCACCCCCCTCTTCACCTATGCACAATCGAACTTTCAGAAGGAGCCGCGCGAGCTGTGAAAGACGACTTTACCAGGGGTACCGAGAAGGACAACATTACCCGCAATGTCAAACTTATCCAGCGCGGCCTTGACACCGCATGCGACGGCCACGCCCGCGATTGCGATGAGGTTGTGCCCGCATGCATGGCCGATGCCCGGTAGGGCATCCATCTCGGAGTTCACTCCCAGAGTGCGTCCGCCTGAACCGCGGGTATATCTGGCGATCCAGGCGGTTTCGAGCAGGTAATGTCTGCTGACTTCAAAACCTTGCTTCTCCATGAACGCGGTGAGGACGTCATGTGCATGACTAAGTAGATAGTATCGAGTTAGCTTGGATTCACCCAACTGCCAGATGTGATCAATGTAGCTGCGATACGCACTGCTCTTCGAACTTGATCTCCGGATGTTCTGCGATAGATGAGTATCTATGTTCTACGCCCGCCGCATCTTGTCGGCCTACCATGTATGTCTTGGCTGAGCGCGCTCAGGTCATCATGGAGAGCGGTTATGGAGGCCTTGATAGTCTCGAGAAAATCTGGCCGATACAAGGCGCCACCTTGCGCGTCGTTCTGTGTGTCAGTAGAAAAGTTCTCACCGGGCTGCCAGAAGGCCGTCGACATGGTGGTAGGGTTCTGACTTCGCGGACGGTGCCTGTGGTGGCCTGGGATGATAAGATGATAGCGACTCACCGGATCCTGGCGGCCCCTCGCACAAACACGTGAGCTACTTGTAGGATTCGTCTCAGGCATTGGCTGCTTCTCCGGAATGAGTAGTATCATCGGCTGGGAGCGTGTCATGAGTACGTGGTGGTTTAACTATCTCATGTTGCCGCCGTCGCGTGGCAGGAGCATGTACTACTACGAAGTAACCGAAGCAGGCGCTAAAGCTTCCCGAAAGAACCTGAACCATCATGTAAGAGCTTGTAAGAGGCAGCTCCGAGTCCATTCTGGTGCAACGGAGGGTTGTGCATCCTTATGTATACTACACTCGGCCCACTTATTTCAGCTAGGCAAACTGCGTAGATCCCATGATTTCGTGGCATACACATTTCATCGTATACGTACGTCCAACTGCAGGAAGTAACACCACATGCCTCTGTGAGCCTCCCCTACTGGGCGGCGCCGGATCGCAGTTGCGCAGAGATCCGAAAACTCCAGCATGGTCCCCTGCGGCAGGCCCCCATTCCTTCCAATCAAATAGTGCAAGGTTCTTTCATCCTTCTCCAAATCTCGCTGCTAGGTGATTATGGTAGAGCATGTCAGTGATCATGTTGACATTAATCCCGTTAGAGACGTCGGAGCCAACTCACCCAATGGGTATACTGCATCGTCAACAGCATCGAGATCAGGTGCCCTAGTATGAACTGATATGTACGCTGAGGACGTATCAATATCTTGCGAGGAGCCATCTGGGTCCTCTCTGAAGCGTACTAGCGAGATATCAGTATTCTCCAATGGGAATCAATGTAAATGTAGTGTACTTGCATATACCCTCTGAAGATATACGCCATTGTCCTCGATAATGTCCTCCAAAGACATAGCGGCGTTGTCTACAACGCTCGCTACGCGAGGCACCATATTGGTTCTACTACGACCCATAAGGTGAAAGCCGACTCTGCCTGACACGATGATGTCGATCTTGAAATCTGGGTCTGTATCGGCTGGTAAAGGAACATGAAGACCCCGGGGTCGAGGAAGAGATTCTGGGGGTCTGCGTATGATGATGGGCGAATTATTGGGAACTTGAGTGTGTGCATGAGGCTGCAGGTGAGAGGAGACCATGTGAGCACCGCCATACACGCCTGTCATATTCCCCATGTTTCCCGCTGTAGGCGTAAGGGCGAAGGCTATGTTATGAGCCTCGGGCGTTTTGTGGGGGGGTAGGCCTTGGACTGCACCCCCCATTGTACCACTCCCACTGGCAGACTTGTTGGTATAGGCGATCGCGTCCACCATTCCGCCTCCGTGGCTAGGGTTCGCTGCAATCGTCGTAGGGCGCAAGTTGTTGTCGCTGGGGTGCACGTAGCGATGGTCCTCGCTAGTCACTTCGCGCGTCCCATTGTAACGGTCGATATAGCGTTGCGAGTGATCCGCATGACTAGTAGACACGCCAGCCTGCGCGCGGTCAATAGTACGCCCAGGGTATATCAGATCCGCAGGCGAAGACGCTATAGACCATAGTAAGAACCGCTGCCCGCGAGTGTACTATAGGTGGTGAACTCACGGTAAAGCCGCATGGGTGGCAAAGAGACCTTGGCACGAGAGTCATTGCCGCCCATGTTTTGCGATTGAGAGTTCATAATTAGTGGACGGGGGAGATGGGCAAATCTGCTGGGAGAGTTTCTATTGTTATGAATACCTTGCGCCTCGGTGTATGATATATGGCGGGTCGCTTGGACCACGGCCGCCCGAGCTTTGCCTCACTCCTACCTGTGATATCCTGCCGCTTTGTGTGTCGGATCGCGAACTGTTGAGCAGTTGCAATACTTGGACGGTCCATGATAGCACCGCCCACCTCACACAGAAAGTGGGCCAAGCGTAGAGGCGTACGGACCCATCGCGCCACACAATGTAGTAGCTGGACATGAACGCGGCGACTCCGGCAGACTCGGAAGCGATCTCTGAAAAGCTGGTGGTCGAATAGTTTGCTTCACGGACTTCCAGAGGGCGAGATGGCTGGACATGACCATTGTGAGGGTGATGGCGGTAATTGGTCGTGTTGATGGGAGGGATCCGCAGTGGCGGTATCAATAGCAAGGTCTAAGAAGCGCCTAAGAGACGGGTACTAAGACACACCATTCAAAGTAATCAGAGTACTCAAGTACTACTTACAGGCACTTACTTACCGACGCACGCTCCGAAATGACTGGCCATTAGAGAGGTGCAAAGCGACGACTTTGAGGGCGATGGCGGTGATTGGTGGTGTTTCGAAATTAAATGAGTCGCAGCGTCGCTACTACAATGGTAATATACAATATAGCAAGGTCTAAGAAGCGCCTGGTAGTCTACACACCATAAGTATGTAAGTACTACTTCAAGTTACAAGTACTTACCGCCGCCCGACCGCACGCACGCTCATACATCATAGGTCTGTTGCTCGGCCGTCTTCTTGCTCAATGCAGTGTGTCGTGGCAGGTCTCACCTCGTTATGCGTATTTCAGCTCGCTGCTTTCAACGGCCTTGCCATCATCGATGCTCGGCGCAGCCCTCGAAAGACGACTTCACACCATTTCACTTCCATATAACCTCACTTTCATCGTCTTGGTCGGCGGGCTCGGCCACAAGGAATAGCGTTTCATCATCTACGTGGTGCCCGCCTTCAACATCGCTGCCGCAAGGGCGGCCAGCTGGCTGTATGTCCATCTCCCCTCCCCCCCAGCACGCATACTGAGACATCCATTCACAGGTTCAGCCGGCCCAAGAATACGCTCTTCGGCAGTCTCAGCTTCCTTGCCGTGGTAGGCTCCATCGTGGCAAACTGCTTCGCAGTGCTGCTCCTCGCCAGAGCGTCCTTCGCCAATTATCCTGGCGGTGCGGCCCTGTATGCCTTCAAACAAACCTTTGCCACAGAGCAGAACGGCAGGATGATGCTAGGTCGCACAACGGTCAATGCTGACTATCCCAACTTGGTGTAGTGCACGTTCACATTTTCTACCTCGCAGCACAGACCGGGGCCTCGCTCTTCCTCCACTCGAATGCGCCTCCCTTCTTCCCGGGGCTCGACGCGGGCCGCCCAGCGAACTGGATATACAACAAGACCGAGAACCTGTCCATCCAAGCGCCCACAGCGTCAGGCACACACCCCATCGCTCTCTCCTTCCGTGACACAATACTGGACGCCTGAGGACGCCTGTCGCGGTGATCGATTTGATACTCGCGTGAATAATCCCTTTATTGGATGGGTAACGACTAACGGTACAAGTTGTGCGGATAACGTTCATGCGGCGTTATCAGATTCGTGGAATTCAATGTACGTCACGTCTCGTGGATGCCCGTACGGCATCAAGCGATATGCGTGGGGTGCCGATGCTCCAAGGACGGGACTTCGACCTGTAACGGAGCTTCAGTTACTTGTACACCATCCTTCGCTTTCTTGATGTCGCCCTCGGGCTCGTCTTCGAGCACGATCTCCTCCGAGACGTCGCTGATAGGCGTGCTCGCGCGGAGCTTCCGCGCTCTGCGTTCGTCGCGGCGCGACAGGAAATACGTCGCCATCGCGAACACCACTAGTCAAACAGCTGCAATCAGGACGCTGTTGGAGTAGTGAGACGGAGGACATACTCATCGAGAAGTTGATGCATGCCGTAGCGACGTTGCCCTTAAACACTCTGGAGGACACCCGAGGTCAGAGCAACACAACGCGACCAATGCGATAGCATACCGTGGTTGCTCAACCTGCGGGAATATAACGCTAGTAGACGATACACATGAGCCTGATAGTGCAAGTTGCAAGACGCGAGATCACTCACATAGGGAGCCATGCTTGCATAACGTATGCGAACATGTTGCAGGATGCGATGATGAACGACCGTTCTGTATGGCTAGTCAGCTATTCTATACAGTACGGGAGACACCGCGGATACGTACTTTCATTGTCGTGGCCACTCAGCTCGTTCGCCCACGCGAGGATCAGACCCGACAGCCCTCCCGCACATCCAGTCTGGGGCACAGAACGTCAGCGAGTCATGCGTGTGACATCGTCCAATAACACGCACAAAGTAGTAGAAGATCCATCGCCTAAGCACGCCGAGTTAGTACTACATCGACGCCTAAATGCCGGTCAAACGTACCGAGTGATGTGCTCATACAGCGGCGTCGCTGCGAGGACGATACATGTTATCATGCTCCATGTCTGCACGAATATCAATGCGAAGCTGGAAGGTGCGAACGTTTGACACATACCCCAGCGAAGATCATAGGTGGCCATCTGGCTCGCACAATGTCCGACCACCATGCATATATAAGGGCTATCGTCGGTAGTTGAGAGGTTTCACCTTGAGAGAACATACGGAGAACGACTCACTAGTGACAACCTGGACAGCATAGATTCCGAGGGGGTACGTGTTGATCTGTCCAACGGTGTATACCTGATGGTCTGGCGTGTTGAAACTCTTGAGCCTAGAGAGATGATCCTGTTGAGCAAAAGGTATGCGAACAGTCGAATCAATGACATACCAAAAGATCATGGAGTTCGCAGGGCCATTCCCATTATTGAACTGAACCTGTAGTGAGCGCACAACAAGGCGACACTCGTTGTGAGACGTACCAAGATGTACACTGAGAGGACAATTAGTTGTGTCTTAATATTACGAATCAACCTGGATACTCACAAGGGACAAGGGTGTAGATATGCCAAGTCGTGAAGAAGCCGAGGACCTGCAAGGCGTTGAATATACTGGATATCTTCGCCTACGACAATAAACTTCACCTTCTTTCGACTGAAAGGCGCGGGCGGCTTCCTACCGATTTCAGCCATCCGCCTTTTGCCAATATCAATCTGTTCCTGCGTGTAGAATATCGACGGCTTCGTCGTAGTCGGGAGGTCTGTCGTAGTTCAAAGATACATAAGCCATAGACTCCGCATGCGGAACCGTCGAGTATACGTACCCGGCATGATCACGAACCCGAGCAGAGCGATTGGAATGGTGATGATACCGTCGATGATGAAAAGCCCTAAGTGTCATACCATCGCGTGGGTTGGTATTCGTCATCACATCGCGTGGGTTGGTATTCGTCATCACATCTCCGCATGGTAGGGGGCTCACATTTCCAACCCGGAAGGCCATACACGCCATTCAAGCCGTTGTAAGCACCCTAGGATCATCGTGTTAGTTCTTGGAATGTAGTGACGATAATACTACTGACGCACGGTTTGCAGGAAACCGCTGAACATCGGCCCCAGTGCACTTGCAGTCTAAAAGCACGTCAAGAAGCGAGAAACCGCTAGAGAGTGCTGCTATACACACATGGAAGATGCATGCACGTTTACCGAGTTCGTCGCCCTTATACCAGCTACCAATGACGTATTGTATGGCTGGATAGAAGGTTGACTCGGCCAAGCCTATGTATTTTGAGCTTGCTCGAGCCAAATATTGAGACAACAGTTTGAGTACACGCACCCACGAGGAAGCGGATCGCCACCAGCGTCTCGAAGTTCTTCGCGCTCGCGAGTACCATGGTGAGAACGCTCCAAATGACCTCCATGGCAGGAATCTGGTAACAATTCCTGTTTGAGCATAGCGACAATCTGAAGCGTGGCATATGTGCTGCATACCCATATTGACGGCCGTATTCTGGTGATGAGCATACTGCACGAAATAATCAGTGCAGCACTCAGCGGGGTAGAAGTCGCTAGTCAACATACTTCGAAGGGATTTGCCCTATGACGTAACCGCACGTCCACGCGGTTGTGATGTAGTTAAGCTGGTTCCCATGTCTAATGAGAGTTTAGCGGGCACGTTCTATTGTCTCCTGTAGAGGAATCTTACAATCCGAGACTGCAGCGAGGTCAGTACTGCCGCCATAGCAGATAGTCGAATAACACTTACTCCTCCTGCATTCCCGAGACATATGCATTCTATCGAAGACCGATAGCGTCAGAGTGCACGGTTGTTTGACATGGGGGATGGGAGCTTACTGTGATGTTCTGCTGGTCGAGATATGTAGAGACGCGGCCGTCAGGCAGGTTGCAATCGCGTAAGAGGATGGTACTCATTTGCTGAAGTAGGATAAAGCAGCATATGTGAGGAGGCAAGCATCGAGCTTGAAGAGGAACTGGCGTTCAGCTGGAGGCTTGTCCCAAGTGTCCCTGTTTCACGAGACGGGTCGTCGTATCAACCAAGAGAGACCCAAGGGTAACGTTCCCACGTACCAAACGTAGCTTGTCCATGGACGCGACTTCACGCGATGAACAGACATATCGATGGAAGACTCGAACAAAATGGAGGTAGCTGCTTGGACGCAGGTCCGGAAGAACACGCAACTCTCCCTATCGCTAAATACCATTCATTTTGCTCCCCGCAATGGTAGCCGACCAGGCACTAGTGCTGCCCTAGCGGTCGCTCTGCTAACACGCTGCAGATAGAGCGGCTATGGATTGCACCATGACGGCAGGCCTGTGAATCAGGATGGTGTTCTATGGCTAAGATGGACTATTAAGGTTGAAGCACGCAAGATCGCACAATTCAGAAGCATCACCTCGAACTGCTGCCCTATCAGACTGCGGATATTCAACGCTTAGGCGTATATGCCGAGACGCTTGGTCTTGACGAGAATTGCAGCGTATGCTTGTTGGAAGATAACAACGTCCTGGCCGGGATATACAGCTGTCCACGGTGATCGGCATTCAAGGAATGTTCGGAAAGTGTAAGCGCCTAACACAGATGAAATACACCAGCGCCTGTTAAACTTGGTCGCTTTCGCCTCACTCTCGCTGCACAGAACTTGTATTGGTGGAAACCTAGAGGATCTTGCTACATACTCAATTCTCTGTGTAGCAAAGAGCTTGTCGCTTGAGAACACGTAACCGCACCACCATGTATTATTTCACCGGCCCGACGGTCTAGTATGGCCTTCCAGAGGTCGTCAGAGTGTCGGCACCTATGCATCATGAAGGCCCGTGCTTGCGTTTATGCCGAAACCGGAGAGAACAGCGGTAAGTGGGACTGTTTGGGTCCCGTTCCATGTGCTTACTCGCTGCCGTCTTAGCCATCACAATCTGTCCTCAGAATGTCCGCACTGGCAGGTGTCGACGGCTTATGCACACTGGTGTTCTGACAAAACGACAGCGGATACTATGAGCATTAGCAAGCCGAAGAATGAGAACGGCTCCTTAAAGGCTCTCCATTCAGTTACAAGTTATCTACGGGCAGTAGATAAGCAAGGCGTGGAGCATGGGACCAAAGTCACAGGGCAATTCGTCGAACTTCGTCAAGGTCTCACCATACCGGATTGCGATGAGGTGACTTGTTCCCATCTCGCACAAGCGCGCCTTTACGCGGTATTCCGCGATGACGGTCAAAAGCGTTCAAAAGAGGTGCTCGAGTCCGGCAGACTCATCGTTAAATCCATTCCCCCCGTCGCCCCCTTTGATCACACGCGCTAATCATGCCCGTTCCGGTCCCCGAGCTTGGTTCCTTCAATTACGTCCCAGAGACGAAGGTTTGTGAATTGTGGATCCCTCGCGCTCGGGACCGAGCTGAGAAGCTGACATCGTCGTGTTTCAGGAGGATCTTGATTGGGCAGATCTAGTGACGCTAGACTTCAGCAAGTATGGGACGCCGGAGGGCAAGAACGAACTCGCCAACGAGCTCATTGAGGCCGTCCGCAAGCACGGCTTCTTCTATGTGAAGAACTTCAACATCTCTCAGGAGCGCGTCAATCGCCAGTTCTCCATCGGCAAGCAGTTCTATGAGATCCCGCTCGAAGAGAAGCTCAGATACGTACCTGAGGGACTTGGTAGGTCCCGCTTTGCACACAGTAGAGCCAGATGCTCATCCGCTACTGTAGACAACGGCGCTTTCAACGGCTATGTACCTGCCGGCCGCAGGATGTAAGTCACATACCGAAGTCTGTTTCCGAAACCAGCTCAATGCAGAACACTGGCAGCCTAGACGCCGCCTCCGGTTTGAGAGACCGCGTAGAGATTTACAACATACCCAGTAAGTTCTACAAGCCTTCGGTGCACTATTCGAGGGTATCAATTAAACTGACCCGGCAATGTACCAGAGTTTAACGGCGACTTCAAGCATGAACACCCTGCCATCATTCAGCAGAACCTCCCTGAGATTGAAGAGTTCGCACGCGTGAGTCTCAAGCGGTCAGCCACCCGATCAGGCGCGCTAATGTGTGCCAAAGTCATTGCACAGCGAGGTCCTCGACCCGTTGCACGTTCTCCTCGCCATCGCTCTGGAGCTTCCCGAGGACTACTTCACGAACATTCACAAGTACGACGTGAAGAGCGAGGTACGCGAGGTCGTTCCATCCTTGATACCAGCTCGATTATTCACACGGCCAACCTTTCTCCAGGACCACTTGCGCTACATGAAGTACTCCAAATACACACCAGAAGAGAACAGCAAAATCGGGAAGCTCTGGGTCCAGGGCCACAGCGATCTCGGCTCATGGACGTTGCTCTTCCGCCAGCCCGTCGCTGCTCTCCAGATCAAGAACAACACCACGGGCGAGTGGAAGTGGGTGAAGCCCCAGGACGGCACGCTCACCGTTAACGCGTGCGACGCGCTTTCCTTCTTGACTGCCGGCTACGTCAAGAGCACCATTCACCGGTATGTAAATAAAGACATTAAATGGAGTCGTACGCATTATCTTATACGAGTATCAAGGGTGGTCTCGCCTCCGAAAGACCAGGAGCACGTTGACCGGCTCGGCCTGCTCTACTTCTCCAGGTGAGGAACTGTGATTTTGCATTCGATAGGGGTCGTATGCTCACGCACTGCCATACTACAGGCCTCACAACGACGTCAAGCTCGCGACTGTGCAGTCTCCTGTTCTCCAACGCGAGGGCTACACCCAGAACGAGTTCGAGAAGTCCGGAAACCCAGTCCCGACCATGGAGGGTAAGTTCCTTTATGTACCCCCTACTCCATAGCCGACGCTGACGACGGCGCGGCGCATAGAATGGACGTTTGCCAAGCAGAAGTGGCAGCGGACGAAGAACGTCATTCGCGGAGACCCTAAGTTCGAGACTGCGCAGATTCTTCCAGGCTGGCAAGAGAAGGTCTACGCGTGATGCCGTGGGCGAGCCTGGCACCTGGTGGAGTGTTCTCGCAATCATTGGATGAATGTATCTTGTCAATGTATTATATTCGGATCATCCCCTTTTGCGATTCACAGAGGTCCCCTTCATATCTATGAGTAGCGACTAGATTGCGATGAGGGCATTCAGGACTAGATTGTCTTGCGACACTTCTGATCATGCGACCTCCGATTTCACGGAGAACTCTGCTTTCAACGACCGACACACGCCATGGGTATCCTCGCTGCTTCGAAAAGTAGACAGATATTGCGGCTGGGTGCAGCGTATCGGGGATGATTCGTGATGACCCCGCCATAGCTCTCTGTATATCGTTTTTATAGGCAAGATGGGGCGTGCTGTACTGAATATTCGCTGAGGCGTATATCATGGTGGAACGCGGTCCTGGGCGAAGTCGCAGCGCTTGTGGCCAATTGTCATCGACGCAGGCGCTCTCGCCTCTCCTATTCATGATGATCTCAGCAACGCCGGTGCTTTTTCTACCAATGATACTGCAAGACACCAACAATGAACCGAGACGAGCTCGAGATGCGAGAGGCGAGAGAGAGAGAAAGTATCCATGATATTCACGCGTCGCCGCAGGGACGCACTGGAGCGTAGCAATACAGACAAGGCAGGGAGGGCAGGGCAGTATATACGGTAGTAGTAGGTAACAAGCACAACATATAAAATCCTGACCGACAGTGATAGCAACAAAACATCATTCATAACACGGTTCTACGACGCCGCAGGTGGGTGCACCCGCGCGTTCACTTTCGAGCGGTGCTGGCGGTTTTTCAGATGGACTTCAAAGTTCTGGAGCGTCTCTCCCGGACCGGGGGTATAGTGCTGGTGAGTCGCAATCGCCGTCAGCCTCTGGCTCTCACACATGCGAGATACAACGAGAGTACGTACCTTGCCGGGACAGTCGGCGCACTTGATACGGAACTCGTACACGCCGCTCGTCGCGTTCTTGCGGAGGACGGCCTCAAAGATGTCGTCCGGGTATTTCGCCTGCATCGCGGCCATGCACTCCGTCAGCCACTGCGGCGTGGGGAGCTTCAGGCGTGTGGTCAGGACCTGTGTTGCAAGCAGTCAAAGGGCCCACACCTACCGGGGGATTTTGCGCGGGCGGCGGGGCGGAGGGGGCGGTGCGCGACGGAGAGGCCTGTGGCGGAGACGTCACCCGGGCTTGCGTGCTAGTCGATTCCGAGCGAGAGATCTGCTCGGGCTCCGGCGGCGCTGGGGGCGCGGACTTCGAGTGGCTCCCGCCGTTCATCTTCATGCGCTGCGCTAGCGGGGATTCGGACGCGCTTGACGCGGTGGACACGGGAGACATGGCCCTGTCTACTCCGTCGGCTATTGCGGGGGGTTGCTCTTGAATAACAGGTGGTTGCTCGGGCTCAGGCTCGGGTTCTGGCTTCGGCTTTGTAGGACCAGGGGTCTCGATCTCGCCATCCTCTTCCGCTGCCTGAGGCTTGACGGGCTCGTCCGCGACAGTAGATTGTGGACGTTTCCGCTTGGAGCCTGACTTGGCCTGTTCTTCCGCCCTGAGCAGACCCAGATGGTATTCGGCAGTGGGATTGTACTGCACCGGTCGTGGCCGACGATGCCGATGCCAGTACTTGCCTGCATAGAAACGTGAGTTGGGACTTCTGATGAAGGAAGAGAAAGTGGACACGAACCACAAGTACCACACTGCGACTTGTCGCCCAAAGGACCTTTCCGACGACCGATAGCGATGTTCTCGGGGCAACCGCAATTCGAGCAATGCCAGACACCGTCGATCATGTTCGCATGCTGGCCGTCCGCATACTCCCTCTCCTTGGCCTCGCGCTCGCGCTCCTTGGTACGCTTAGCCGTGAGCACGACCTTGGACCCTTGCCTGTCGATGCCACTACTGCTCGGCGCGGGAAGGTCGTCCTCGAGCGGAGGCGGGAGCGTAGAGATGTCTGCAGCGGTGGATGGCGTCGGCATCGTGACGTTCGCGCGGGGTCGGAGGACAGAGGAAGGGTACGAGGGTGGCTTGAACAGTCCCTTGGGTTTCTTCTCTTTCGTGGCAGGCGTCGGAGCGATAGGCGTAAGAGGTGCGGCAGGGCTCTGGGGAAGGATGGTTGTCCCGTTCTCGGACGCCACCATGTTCGCAATGGTGAGAGATGCAGCGGCGGCGGCGGCACGACGAGAGGTCGGCGCAGCGGCGGCAGCAGCGAGCGCGAGCGCAGCTGGCGACACCTCTGGGAACCCGATAGCAGGGGTACGGAACGTCTTTGGCGGCTCGCGGTCGGGCAGAGCGACGCCTCTGCGTCCACGCGTCGTCTTCCTCTTCCGACGCGCCAGCTCTTTCTCGCGGTCCTTTTCGTTCTTCTCGATCTCGCTTTCGCTGAGGTACTGGAGGATGGGGGTGAAGGCTTCAACCTGCTCCATTGAGCGGGCGCCCGAAACGAGGGACGGTAGCAGAGACATTCGGAGGTCGTCGTCTTGAACGGCGGAGCCATCCGAAGGATGTCCGACCAAGAATAGTGATTTCTGATAGATCTGAACCTGTTCCCGAATGGAATGTGCGATTGCCGTCCTACGCCCAATGAGCATATGTCTCAATCGAGCGAACTAAAACGAACTCACTTGAACTCCCCGCCGAGCCCGAGGTCTTTGCAGTACACCTCCGCAAACTGCTCCGGTGTAGGATCGATATTCTCCAAGTCCCACTCGAACTGGTCTTCGAGCTTGACAGAGCCAACAATGATATCCAGCTGTAGTGCACACCCTTGTCAGCTCACGCCCTAGACACCAAGGACGCAGACAAACCTTGACCAATATACGCATCTCCTCATGCATCAGGTTCTCGTCCTCCTCAAAGTCGTCCACCGCCATGGGCATGTCTCCCGCAGGGCCAGCAAGCGCATCGGGGCGCTCCGCCGTCTCCTCCTTGACGACCTTCCTGCGCTTCCGGCTCCGGATCTCAGGGGGCGCTGTCATCTTGTACAGCGCCTTCGACCGCACGCGCTTCCGCCATGCCTCCCACCACGCCGCGTCCTCGTCCGTGGCGATCTTCCCGCGCACGACCTCCTCCTCCTCGTCGATCATCACGCCGTCCTCGCCAAACGTCGCCGAATGCGCCTTGTAGTCGCTCAGCTGCTCCTGAATCGACTTCGTGATCAGCGCGTGGTAGCTCGGCGCGAGCCCGTAGTCGTCCACGACGGACTGTGCGAATATCTCGGGGGTAACGATCGGGTCTAGGTGGACGGTCACCCGCGCTTAGGTCAACTAGGTGTTCCACACGTCGAACAAAAGATGTACGTACCGTTCAGGTTCCAGACGAACGTGTCGCGCATCTTATGATGCTCGACGTCGAACTCGAGCCGTATCGGCACCAGCTGCTCCGGCCGTTTGGCGTCCTCGTCCGGCACCCTCCTCGGACTGCGGTGAACAGCAACGTCAGACGCATACTCCCGCTGGCAGCAGCATGCTATATATACTACTCACACCCTCAGGCCCTCGCGCTTGCCTGCACGCTTCTTGTCCTTCATCTCGCGCTCCTTCGTCGCCTTCAGCCCGGAGAGCACGAATTTCTCCCCTCGGTGTCGGCGGTTGTCCTGCCCGCTCGCGCCTCCGAGCGAGAAGTCCTTCTCCCACCATGCACGCGGCGCGCTCACGGTCGTCTTGAGCTCGTCGCCGATACGCTCGCGCATCTTCTTGTACCGGGCCTCGTATTCCTTATCCGCCTTCATCCACTCTTGCACGTTGTGGATCTCCTCGGGGCTCAGTGGCGGTATCGCCTTGTCTGAGTCCGCAAGGGGTACGACGGAGACCCGCGTCACCTTCGGATCCAGCTTCACGGTCGTCGGTAGCGGGGGGAGTTGAGGTATGATCTTCGTAGTCGGGCCCACGGCCGGCGCAGGCGATGCGCCAACCGGTGCTTTCCCGTTCGCAGTCACGGACGCCATTTTCGATGGAGTACCTCCGCCAATCACGCCGGGAATCGAACCCGACGCACTGAGAGATTGGAAGGGCGAGACAGCCGAGGGAGGAAGGGATGGCTGCCGCACAGGAGTCTGCGGTACGGGAACCGGTGCGTTACTATCCATGCTAATGCCACCCAGGCCGCCCATGTTCGCGCCGGCGTTGACGTGCGTAGGGGACGTCATCCCGATGGGACCGCCGCCCGTCACCGCGCCGCTGGGGACCGGAGCCATGCTCATGCCTGGCATGCCTGGTACGAGAGGGGTGTTCATGTTGAGCTGCAGGTTCGGTGCGCCTGCAGCGCCCTGCCCAGGGACCATCCCGCGGTTCATCGCAGCGGGTACGCTGGGTATACTTGGGACACCGATGTCTCCTGCACCACCCTGCGCGGCCGAGCGAGGGACGACTGGCGGTGGCATCAGGCCGCCTCCAGCACCTCCAACTAGAGAACCAGATGCGATTGGCGGCGGAGGTTGAGCAGACGCAGGGGCAGGCCCGACGTTGCCTGTGATGCCCATGCCCGTGATACCGGTCGCGCTGGAAGTACGCGCCATTTGAGCTGCAGCGGGAGTGCTTGCTGGCGGAGTAGGGGCGGACGCGGGAGCGGGAGTCGCTGAAGGTGGACGCACAGGCGCAGGAGTCGAAGCCTTAGACGTATTCCCGGGTGTTGGGGCAGGCGTACCAGAGGCCTTGCGCTTCGCACCGACTTGAGGCGATCCGGGGGCTTGCATGTTGCTGCCGGTGGGGAGCGGCGCCGGCGCGATGGGCGTGAATCCGGACGGCTGCTGCTGGGTAGGCGACGTCTTCGCCTGCTGAGCTTGTTGCTGCTGCTGTGCCTGCTGTTGCTGGAGCTGTTGTGCTTGTTGACGAGGCGTTTGTGGTGGTGCGTGTCCCGTAGCGGTAGGGGGACGGCTAGGAACCTTCTGTCCCTGTGTGTCCGCTCCATGCATAGACTGGCTCGTCGAAGGTCGCTGGGGTGCCCCAGCAGGACTCTGCGGGACTGATCCGTACGGCACCGGTAGCGGCGCCACCGGAGCGCGAGGACTTGCCTGGCTCGGGGTCTGAGGCTGGTTGTGGGCTGCACCCGGGGTCGACACTTGAGGGTGGTGATTCTGGGCTGTACCCGGACGGGAACCCGTGGCGGTTCCGGGGCGCGGGCCAGGAGTGGGAAACTGTCCGCCCTGCTGGAAGCCGTGTTGCTGTTGCTGTTGCTGCATGTGCGCGTGCATGGGATGACCGTGATGTGAGGATGCGGTCGGCGGGCGAGGGGGGATCGAGGACGGAGGAGGCATCATCCCCGAGCCGCCGGATTGGGGTTGGGGCGCGTGGGGCATGCCTGCGACTTGGCCCTGTCCACCGGGCCCTGGCGTCGAGGACGGTGACGTCTGGAGCTGACCTTGAGAGAGACGATGCGCGTGTGCGTTGAAAGATGCGGATGAAGGCGGTCGCTGCATCTGACCCTGGTTCTGGGCTTGCTGCTGCTGGAGCATCTGCATTTGCTGCATCTGCGCGGGTGTCATCCCACCCATCCCGCCCATGTTCATGTTGTTCATGTTGATGTTCGCGCCTTGCATTCCGCCGCCGCCGCCGCCCATCTGTGCCATCATTGCAGCAC
The DNA here is from genome assembly GCA_022385745.1 of Cubamyces sp. BRFM 1775. NCBI lineage: Eukaryota > Fungi > Basidiomycota > Agaricomycetes > Polyporales > Polyporaceae > Cubamyces > Cubamyces sp. BRFM 1775. Next base: position 62,171 of record MU278589.1, read on the forward strand.
GCTGCATCTGCAAAGCCTTCATCTGCTGTTGGCTCATTTGGGGGTTCATCTGTCCGAGCTGCTGTTGCATTTGGGCCGCGTTCGGGAATCCACTGTGCCCATGTTGCATACCCAGGTTCGGTGTCGAAGGGGCGCCAGCGGTCGGGGAGGACTGCGACATTCCGTGTCCGGAAACGTTGGGGAGGGAGGAGGAACCGCTTGTGGGAGAAGTGATCGACGAGGGGCCGCCTACGGCCGTTAGGCTTGAATGAGGGTTACCAGAGCCAAAAAGAGAGCCGTTACGCACCCATTCCCATGTTCATGCCACCCATGCTGTTCATCCCGCCCATTCCCATTCCGCCCATGTTACCCATCCCGCCCATCATGTTCATGCTGCCGCCTCCCATGCCTCCTAACGCAGCGGGACTGATGCCTCCCATTCCGCCCATGTTCATCTGCTGCTGTTGCTGCTGTTGGAGAAGCTGCGCGGGGTTCATGCTCATACCGTTTCCACTTCCACCCATACCCATCCCACCACCACCACCCATACCCATGCCGCTCCCGCCCATGTTCATGTTCATGCCCATCCGCTGAGCCTGAGCCTGAGCCTGCATCTGCTGGTATTGCGCCATGCGTCCATTCATGCCATTCATAGCACCCATGCCGCCCATGCCGTTCATGAGGGCTGCAGGGTTCATCCCACCGCTGCTTCCGTGCTGCTGGAACATAGCGGGATTCATGGCCATCCCTCCACTCCCGCCTTGGCCACCGCCCCCCATGGAGCGCATGGCGTGCATTTGTTGGATCTGCTGAGGGGAAAGGCCGGGCTGGGGCGTCCCGCTACCGCCTGGATTGGCGTTGGTGAAACCGCCTGCGAGGAACGCAGGGTTGATGCCTTGTGACATGTCCGCTTGGGACGACGTGTTCATGTTGGGCCCAGGGACCGAGGAAGGGGCATACGCGTCGAGTTATACGAGTTAAGTGCGCCCTGAAGATCGAAGAGTCAGACGCGTCAGGGATGCGCGTATACGCGCAGCAGAGAGGGACAAAGCGAACGAGGCTGGTATTGGCCGTGTATTGGTCGAGAAATGATGGGACGGAGGGCGAGGACACTTACGGAGCGAAACCGGCGGGAAGGAGGGCCTGGATGGCGGGGCGATGGGACGGGAGAGGTCGTTCGAGAATGGGCGTGGTGCTGACGAAGGCCGGCCGACGCGATACTGGAGAAGAAAAGAGACCGAGGAGAGGAAAAAAGGGGAGGAGGGGGACGGACGGGGTGATTACGAGGGAAGAGGGTGGCTGTATGCGTCCCGGCCGCGCTCTGAATCGAGCTCTGGCTCTGCGTGTTATCGCGGTTCAGACAGAGTCCAAGTCCCCGCTCACCCGCACGCTGTCCTCTCACCCGTCCAAACAATCGCATACACAGGTCACGTTCACCTCACTCGGCGCTCGCGTGGGTGCTTGTCGCTGGGTCGCGCATCTTGCTCGCTGTGCTGATCGTCCTGGACGCTGTGGACGTCGGCTGGACGGGAGAGCGTGCGGAGGAGGGAAGATGGAGGGCGAAGGAGAGCTGGAAGAGGGGACGCCGCCTGACTGTGCGTCGTTTCGACACTCGTCCGTCTCCCCCGATCTAGATCGCAGATCTTCCCTCTCCCCCCCACTCCCTCGTACCTCCGGCCCCTTCCTCTTCCTTCCCGACCTCCATCTCCTCCCGCCCCCGACTCGTCGTTCGTCGCAGCGGCCGCGTTCACAACACCATCCGCCACGGGCGCTCTCCATCGCGCGCCCAGCGACACTCCGCAGCAAGCGCGTCGCTACTCACGCTTCACCTTGTGAACGGTGCATATATGCTATCCCTATGAGCTCGGACTACGCAACGTAGCCAACACGGTCCTCCATCACTCCAAAGTCGGTACGCGAAAATTCAACCTCACATGAGTGCTCTGCCGAACTCCCGACTCGCACCACTTCGGTACACGGGCGCTTGTTCCCAATTGCTGAATGCTGCGCTAGCTTGCAAGAGGAAGCTGCATGACACGCACCACGCAGACAGATACCGACCCAGCGCTCCAGAAAGAGTGCGTAATTCCGTGCAAGGTCGAGACGTCTACCGGATCACTGCCCTGTACGATTACCAGCGCAAGCTCTAATGTGGCTTGACTCACGCAGCACCCCGTGCGGCTCCCACGACTCTTGTGCGTATTCCTGATAATGCTTTGCTTTGCTGACCAAGGCAGCCTCTCAGTGGGACCAGAACGCGTCACCGGATACTGGTGTCGAACTATTCGTCCACCACATACGGGTCGGAACGCATCCCTCCGCAACCGCCTATAAATACCGACACTTTGCACATCGCCTATGCGACGCTGCGATGCATACATAGTGCTGCCCTCGCCGATCACGCTACACCATCTCTTCCCGCGCCGTCGACTCGCTTTTCGCGTCCTACACGAACCGGAGCAGGCTCGGAGAAGCACCCGACAGAGTTCGCGCGCAGTGCTCATTCCATTCGAACCTTGTTCGCGCATCCGTTATAGCTTCAGTGCCAGCGTGAGAAGGGCCCCGACGCAGCCGTCCTCGATTCCTCCACGCTTCTTCAGGGGTGCATGCGTGCCCCGGGCTTCCCATGTTCGGATTTTACCACACCTCGCAATCATACCACCTGATCTGCTGTATTATACCAATATAATATAGAATTTCACGCGTTCTTTGGGTAACACGCATCGCCGGACGCGCGTACCTACGATGCTAGGGAGAAGATACACACTGAAGTGCCCTGTAATTGGCAGAGACGAGCGGTTGATGGAAACGAGACCCGAGACTTCGTGTCTAGGATTTGCACCTAGCAGCTAACTCAACAGCGGAGGATGTTCGTTCCGCAGTGTCCACGCGTGGAAGTACCCATAGCAAGCGATACGATACACAACATCTAACCGTACAGGCGGATAGCAGCTACCCTACACATCTATTCTTCTGCTACAACGTCTTCCTGACCGTCCGCCCCATCAGCTTCCTCGTCTTTACCAGTCTCAGCATCCGGCGCAGATGCTGCAGCAGCAGCATCCGACGCGGCAGCCTGGTTTTGCTGCCTCTTCTTGGCAGCGGCCTCGCGCGCCATTGTGGTGATGTCTTCACCGAAGATACGGAGACTCAGAGCGCTGCAAGACGGTCGGACGTCAGCGATCTGGAATCACGAGAAACATCACGATCGCGTTCCTACCTCTTCGCTCTCTTGTCGAGCATGAGCGTCAGCGAGACGTTGGACTTCCAGATGGGCAAGACCAACTCGTGCGCGAGCCTGTAGTGGCGAGAGGTAAGCCCGATGGGCGTGTCATGCAGTGGAAGAACGTACGTGGCATGCCCCAGCTGGCCGGGCTGGAATCGGACGACGTAGCTACCGTTCGCTGAAGGGGACAATGAGTGAGTGATATATGCAGCTCCACAGGCGAAACACATACGCTTCTCCTCAATCATCGAGCGGAACGGATCCGCAAAGCCAGACGTCAGCGGGTAGTACGACTCCAACAAGATCTTGAGCGCCGCAAAGTCCGCGTGGACGACCGCCTTGGACCCGATGTACGGCAGGACGACGGGGAGGCCCTCGGCGAGGACGCGGAAGTGGGTGTCGTTGCCCTGGCGCTTCGCCTCGGTGCCCTCCTGCTTGCCGAACACCTTCGTGCCCGCGGTCATGAGCCGGATGCGCGCAAAGTCGTTGTGCTGGATGATGCTCTTCACGATGTCGTTCACCATGTACAGCGAGCGCACGGTGTCCCCGACCGGGTTCCGGACGAGCGTGTTCGACGCGGGGAAGTCGGCGCTCAGGTCGAAGTTCTCGCTGCAAGGTCGCCGGATCGGGTGTTAGCGTGTAGTAGGAAGATGGTGAGGGGCTGAACACTAACATGCACGCCTTGATGATGGGGTCATCGGGTGCGATGAAGGTGTACGGGTTCTCCTTGAAGTGCGCGCTGGCGCCTTCCGCCGTCTTGCCCTTCTTGAAGCGGATCTTCGGCTCTGCGGACGCCTCGGGCTTTGCCTGGTCCACTTCCATAGGCGATGCGGGCTCTTCGACCGTCTCTTCCGGGAGGTCTTCCTCAGGCACGTCCGCTTCGTCATCCTGGGACTCTTCAGGGCGTCCTGGTTGGGCGGCGCTGTCGAGCTTCGGCTTCTTGACGTCGGACTTGTCCAGTCCCTCGACGGCGTCGGCGCTCCGTTTACTCTCGCTATGTTTCTTCATCAGTGAGGGGAGGCGACACAAGCGTCAAGACATACGAAGCGTCCTTCGAAGCGCCGCTAGCGGTAGCAGCCTTCGCCGGCGGCTTCTTCTGCAAGATAGCAATGAAGAACCCGCCGGTGTCTTGCAGATGGGGGTAGATTCGGATGCTGCACCGAGACATGAGCATCAAACATGCACAACGACATGCCGAAAATGACGCTCACCAGCGAGTGAGATTAAGCTTTTCCGCCTCCGCCGCGGAAGGCGGCCAGTGCGACTCGAGCATCTTGCTGCTGCCGCGTTGTGCCTCATCGAGCGATTGTATGTAATCCTCGTACGTTGCGAACGTCGTATTGATCTCCTTGCTCACGGTCGGCTTCCACGAGGTCAGTCCCGGGCGGTGTATAAGCCCCGGAAGATGATCATGCATGTCAATGAGCTCGAATCCTGGTGCACATTAGTGAGCAACGTGTCAGTCCCTTGAGATGATAAACAGCTCCAGCATGGACGCACCAGGCATCGATTTAAGCGCGGCAGCGACCACCGCCTCGTTCTCGACCGGGTTGAGCGAGCATGTCGAGTACACAATGCGCCCGCCTTTCTTGAGCATGCGCATGGCGCGCTGGAGGATGCGAAGCTGCAAGCTAAGCGGAGCCGAAGGATCAGTGATTTCATTTCAGGTTGCCGCTATGCAACAAAGACGAGAAAAGCCACGGCAGGTGCCGCGATGCGTACCTGTGCAGACCGTTCCCGTCCATCGGCGACCAGTGCTTCCATATGCCCGGGTTCTTGCGCATCGTGCCGTCCCCGCTGCACGGCACGTCGCACAGGATGCGGTCGAACATGAGCTGATACTGCCTCTTCGCGGCGACGCGCGCCTTGGTGTCGGCGGGGAAGTGCGTCTGCTCGGACGGGATCTTGATCGCGGGGAAGATCGACGCGTCGAGGTTCGTGACCATCAGCGCGGGCGAGGGGAGGCGGGAGGACTGGTGGATGAGGAGGTGCGTGCGCTTGTAGTCGCTGTCGTTGGCAATGAGGAGCCCCGATGGGATGGATGAGGAGGTGATCGTGTCGTGCGCGTGAAGCGCCTCGAGTAGTTGGGCCGTCTGTAGCGGCTAGGTGAGCGGTGCAAGCAGACCGGCCCTTCGACTATCTTACCTTGGAACCCGGTGCGGCACACATGTCCATCACCTACATGGTCGTCAATCATAAGCATCGCACGCAAGGTTAGTATCGTGACAAAGCTTACCCTATGATGAGGCTCAACCTCAAGGAAAAGGGGCGGGAGCATGCTGACTGCTTCCTGTCTGGAGATGTTTCCCTACACCAATGTTAGTAGCCTGCAGTGAGTTCGCAGCGAGCCAACCTACCACTTCCGTTTCGAACACGAGGAAGTTATGGAACTTCTTGAACTCTGGAGACTTCCTTAGTACTTTTTTGGCCACGTTGAACTGCCACGCCAGTCCCTCTGGGTACCTACGAACTTCCGTTAGTAGAGCCCGAATTCACATAAAAGTCTATACTGAACCATGGTATCTGTTGGGGCGGTGACACTGCTTCCCCTTCAAAGACAACGCCCCCGAGGTGCGGTACGTGGACGTCCTTGATCGTGTCGTTGAGGAGTCTCGCAGCTCTATCCGAAGAAACAAAATAAGTGTCTGGATGTTCCTTGGGCGCCTTCGTGACTTACTGTCGACTGCCGGCCACCCTGAAAGTGGTAGGCAGTGGATTCTTCATTGTTTCAAGGAATGCATCCCATTCATCATCAGGAAGAATGTTCTGCGCCTTGTAGTATTCCTCGAGACGGCCGTTCTTCATGTGTTCGCGTTCGATTACATCTGTCCTGGCCCATGCAGGATCGTCGCGGCTGCCGCTTTTTTGCCCCTTAGGACCTTTTCCTTTCTACAGACATGTAAGTGGTGAGCTAGTATGCGTAAAATGGTGGTGCTTCCAACCTTCTTTGCCATGGTGGTATCGTTAACAGACCAGTGATGAACAACTCAAGCCACCAGTTCGCCAACTTTCAACTTGAATTCGTCCGTCGTTAAAAATCTAATCTTATCAACTGCATGAGAAACGTTTTACCATCTAAGCGCCCATACAACTTCTTGCCAGCGCTTTGGTGGGCAGCGGTGATATCGATATCTACCACCAACTGCGAGTACACTGCGCTTCATATGACCTACTACCTATGTGCTATGTTTTGCGACTGTGGATGTTCTAACTCTATTTTAAGAGTACAGATTTGAAACGTAAGGAAATGTAATTGTCTCGATCTCCGGCTATGCGACAGGTATGTTGGAACTCTGGTGGTCTTCACGCATGCAACGAGTGTATTTGAATACGAGAGCATTTATTCTACCAGGTCACTAAAATGCTACGTTCGCATGCTATCGCCGGTGTTGAAGCACTTGCTATTGCATCTGGACTCATCTCCAGAAATCGATCCGGTGCTGCACGCTTCCTGCGCAAGGCTTGCTTTGTGGCACTGGCACTGGCACGCGTCGGCACCCGTCCCGGTCGTGCCAAGCTGCCAGCGGCTTTACATTGTCCATTCTTCGTCCTGAGTCGCACTACATCCATCGAGCCAGAATTATGCCTTGAAGCTGGCATCGAAGGCCGCGCGCACCTTTTCAGCCGCTGGTGGCATCTGGGCCGCTGTATCATCTTCACGATTCCCGTTGGGTGCGATCTCCGTCGGAGATCGAGCAGTGGCTTAGGTTCGGCGCACGCTGCTCTTGTATGTAAAACCTAGCCTCGCGGTCACCACTCCCCGTGGGTGCTCTGGCTGTCTGGATGGCGACTCAATACCTGATGCTGCAGCAAATGCGAAGTCAGTGAGTTCAGAGAAGGAATCTGAGCATGCCCCGTCTGATCTTTATACAATCACTTCGTGTCTAGCCAGGACCGGAAGCTCGATCACTGTCTATGTAGGACTCTGCGGATATGGGCCAGTCTGGATGGACATGGGTTGGGGCAGGCGCAGTGCACCGGCGCTCAGATCTGTGCCAGTGCCACCAGCAGAGTTGCCGCAGGGCCTCCGTCATGCGCACATGTGTCTATACCTCGGCCAGTTCCAAGTACAGCAGACGGTGCATGAGGAGGGCACGCTGCGACTCTTCCTTTCTTCATAAAGGTACTCGCCCACTCCCTCATCTCCCATATAAATACCCCAGCCTATCTGCCTCTGCAGACGTCGTCCCGGCCCCGTTCTCTTCCTTACTCATACTGTGCAGTCGTCCTAATCCGCGTTATCCATGGCTCAAGCACCGCACCCTCGCTCTCCAGCTACCACCGTCTCTTCCCTCTCGTCGATGATCGAAGACACAAAGCGGCACGTAATGTCCTACCTCCCACCAGAATCGAAAGTGCTGTGCTTGGCATCTGCCCGCATCTACCACTCGCCGTTCGGCGCACGCGCAGACACCTGGACTTCCACAGGTTTGCGCGGCATGCTGGTGTTTGGGCGGGATCGCACTACCGGCATCTCCGTCGAGCATGACTACTGGTTCCGCCTGGTTGACGTCGACTCCGGGAAGGGCATCATCTGGTTCCACCAGATCCCCTCCGACATCGACTATCACGCCGACAAGCCGTTCTTCCACGTCTTCTCGGGATGCGTACGTATCCTCAAGCACTTGAACTGTATCCTCCAAATGTGAACTAACACATGGCCCCCAGTCGAGAATGTTCGGCTTCCGTTTCGACGAGGATTCCGATGCGGAGGAGTTCATGAAACGCGTCACCTCCCGCATCCAGATCACAGGTATGTTGCGTGCCACCAATGTTTAGGAACCCAGAATCCAGGCCTTCATGGCTTAACACCCTTGCCCAGCACCCCGCTCGCCCAAACCGCGCACCACGAAGCCCACCGCGTCCGCGGCGCAGCAGACGCCCACAGGCTCGCCCCGGCGTGTCTCTCCGTCCATGATCTCCGCGCCGGCCCCAGGGACGTTCATGCACGTCGCGCACATCGGCGTGGGCGACAACGGGCGCATCGAGGCGACGCAGAACGTCGAGCCGGGCTGGACGATGATCCTTGAGGAGCTGCAGGGGTACGGCGTGAACGAGAAGACGGTCGCGCAGGACATGGACTTCGTCGAGGGCTTCCTCGCGGGCGCGAAGGCGCAGCTCGTGCAGGACCATGCGAAGAGCACGCCTCCGGTTGCGGTGATCGCGTCGCCGTTGGCGCGCACGGCGACGGGTACGTCGATTGGGTCATGTGGTGCGATGGGGTCGTATGGGAGACGGCTGACATCGACGGTGGCAGCGGTGAGCGGGAAGAAGGGTCGCTTCATCTCGAGGAAGAAAGTGCCCGGTGCATGAATGCCCGCGAGGATGAACGCGACCAGGAAACCTTCGACCTCCTTTGCTCTATCTTATTGTCTCTATTGGGTGCTTGCAGCACCATATTATTGTTTCTTATGGACTCCTGCAGATACCGTTATGTCCACATGTCCGATCCTCCTGTAGCATAGCATATAGCGCTCCTCTGCATCGCCAGTATTGATAGCACCCACAATCTTTCTCATGTAGTTGATATGCATCAATTGTTATTTGGCTAGTCGTACCCTTTGGCCCAGGCTCGAAGCCGTCGTCGTCGATATCCTGAGCGACTCCAGGGGTGTTGACCACCCATGTCTCAACAACGCCGCACGGATCTTGCACCCCCGGAGTCCAGGACACACCCCTAACGTTCAATCCGGCACTCCGGGAACGAGTCCGATTTGACGTTACCAGCGAGGAGCAGGGACAGGCCCGAGAACCGGCTGTACGCAGGCTCGGTGTTGCTGCGGTCAGAGACAAGCTCGCTGCGCATGAGCAGAGCAGGGCTCGGAAGTATGGTACAATTGCTGTAAGGTTCGAGGGGTAGAACGTGCGCGACACGCTAAGTTAACTCATGTTGACAGGGTTCAACGTTCAAACTCTATTATTATATGTGTCGGGTCTCTTACGATTGTAGTATACGGTATGATTGACTATTCTATGTATCATGCGGTTGTACTGATGTCCGCGACCATGAGCAGCTCTGCACTCAGTAACACTCAGAATCGGGTGAGGTCGCGCCCGAAGATCCAGTTCAGGAACCTACAAACAATCAGCGTCAATCGAGGGTTCCGAGGGCCACGAGTCGATTGCAGCAGCGCTCACCAATACATAGGCACCAAAATCTTGTTCCGCACGCTCAGCGTCTTCGTAAAGTACGCCGAGCGCCACAGCAGCCACGCCAGTCTCCCCGTCTCCTTCCCCTTGGGTCCTCTTGCCGCCTTCGTCCTGTCGAAGATCGCCTCCCAGTCGCCGACGTACGCAAGGCTGCCCGCGTTCTGGAACTTGAACGGACGCGCGTCGGTACGGCCCTTGATGAGCCGGTTGAGCCTCTTGGTGAGGTACTTGGCCTGCTGGTTCGCGACTTGGGCGGTTGCGGGGAGCGACTCGTTCTCGATCGTGGCGGAGTCGCCGATCGCGAAGACGTCCGGGTCGGGTTCGCCGGTTTCTTTGTTGAGCACGTTGAGGGTCCCGTTCGTTAGTAGGCTCCTGTGCGGGTGTGTAAGCGTGTAGGATATGGAACGTGCGGCCGCGAGTGGACTCACCGTTTGGTCCGCTCATCTTTCTTCAGCTCTGAGATAGACTCGATGAGGGGGTTTGGGGAAAGGCCCGTGCTCCATACAAGAAGCCCAAAGTTGACTGTAGACGCAAGAATTAGTATCCTGAACAATTGACCTTGATAGGATGACAGTTACCTTCTCCTTCCTCTGTCACAAACATGCGACCCTAGAGGATCTGAAGTCAGTGTACGTCCACGAAGCTACCCTCGCCCGGTACCGCAAGTATGTTCCCTAACGACACACCTCTTCCACACGCTCGACATGATGTTGCGTCAAAAGCCGTATCCCTTCTCGCTTGAACTTGGCCGTCGCATATCTGGGACCATCAGCACGCTGCCCCTAAGCAACCGCGCGATGACTCACTCCTGCAATCCAGTATCGAACCCGCCCAGAATGACCGGCGCAACGTCGTACAAGTTGATCTTCGCCATGCGCGCGAGCGCAGGGTAGTGCCGCGCGATGTCCGAATGCAGGAAATCGTGCAGCTCGGCGGCGAACTCGACCCCGGTCGGTCCTCCGCCGACGATACAGAAGTTGAGCAGCTTTCTCCGGTCGGCGTCGGTGATCGTCGGCTGGTTCGCTTGCTCGAAGCCTAAAGTAGTCTCGTGTCAAGCTCAGTAACGGATGATGTTAGGGAGTAGGGCTTACATTCAAGGATTCGCGTCCGGATTCTCCGAGCGTCCCTGATGTCTTTGAGGAAGTGCGCGTGTTCCTTAACACCTGGTACGTTGAACGCTGCACAAAAGGATAAGTATATGCACTGCGTTCGACACGGAAGTGGGCTTTTTACTCTGGTTATATGCGCCCACAGCGATGACGAGCTTGTCGTACGTCAACTGGAACTTCTCTGAGTTGCCAGTGACTAGACTGGCGCTCTCGTTCACGTCGCTGCCGTCCTTCGGCTGGCTCGGCGAACCCTCGAACTTCACAGGGGAAGTGGCTGGCATCTGCGTCGGTGCATATGCACGTCAGTACATACATATGTACGCTACGAACTGAATCTCGCGGTGCTGCAACTTACGCAAACGAGCTTTTTATGCTTGAAGTCTGCAAGACGTGGTCAATGACCTTGTGAATGATGCACAAATCGTCCATACCTACCTATAGAGTCACACCATGCCGTGTATGCTATCTGTGAACTGTGAGTAACTCTGCAGAATTGGCGTATACCGGATAACGTACCACGTCGGGCGTATATCGCCTAACCTATGCATGAACTTGGTCAATTGTACCGAGAACGAGGTCGATTTTTGATAACGTACTGGTTCCACTGCTGCGCGAAACTCAAGAGTTCCCACAGAGCAACTTGCGAGAAGCGGAGTGAAGTTGAAATAGTTACTGGGAGAAACCATGATTACATCTGGTCCAAGAGGGTTTTGTTCGTCAATATGGGTCTGCCTCCAAGCGCCAAGAATCCACTCTGCACTCACTCCATCGTTTCTTGTCGATTGCCCGCAGAATCTCGTAGCCTCCCCATCCCGACCCGAGAATAACCAGCCGCTGTTTTGCTTTGGAAGAGGAACCAAATAAAGTGCGCACTCCCGACCGACGGCACGTCGTGCCTGTGGCTGCGCAGTGCACGGTGAGCATCTGGACCTTAGAGCGGGTGCGTGGCGATGCAAGTAATCGACAAGCTGAGATTGGAGGAGGAAAGGTTGTTCTGAACGCCGGTTGGTACTAGCCTTCGTTATAAGGAGGCTTGGCCGGAAAAGCTCGGGTGGAGGACACGGGCAGGATAGGACGTCATAGGTTCGCCGTTTGCGTTCTCCTATGACGCCTTCCGCTCCGCCTCACATTTGGAAAGAACTTTCGGGGATAGCAAGGAATTGTAGAAGTGTGAAACGTCGGGTTCTGCTCTTCGTTGGATGCCGCTCCTGTACCTTCGGTCTTCTGCATGACGGGAACGCACAAGTCTGCATCCACGCTCGCGAACCGGCGTCAGCGCGTCCGGAGCGCTACGGTCCGACTTCCTAACCAATGACATCCTGCTGCGGCCCATTTCATCTCGCCCTCGACAAATGTTTGACGCAAAAGCGGCACCCCGACGGGCTCATCCCTTGCTCGAAAAGCAAGGCTCTCACCCCTCGTGCCTGAACACCAAAATTCTGCACCATGTCATATCTTAGTAATACAATCCTAACCCATGAGTCAGTAACTCGTGCACGTCAGGCTAACGTATCAAAATTCAATTCGAGCAAGGGTAGGTTCCGCCGCAGATGGCGCCTTTCGAGTGAAACAATATCCATCCTGTTGATCAAACGACATAACCAAGCAGAGGCTTGGCTTGCGAATGTCGGAGGACTTACAACCACTACACCTGCCTAATATGGGCGATGCACTCCCGATTTAGCAAGCGCGCGTGCCCCATGACGAGGCCAACTGACCAGCAAGCGACTTGCACTTGACTTCTCCCATCAAGCAATGCAGCGCAACCGACGTTCTTGGAGGAACATGTCTCGCTATCTGAGTGCGATAAAAGGGTCGCGAGGGCGTTCAAACTCTGCGGAGGTCGTCTTGCTTCTCTCTTTCGACCACGGTCTCCGAGCCTTCCCACCATGACCGCACTGTCCTCCTCTGTCCGTATGGAACCGAGGCAAGGTGAGAAGAGCGAAGGCGGAGATATCGTAACGGATGCGGCTCTTGCCGAGGGTACATTCTACCAAAGTAGAACCGCCGGCGTTACGAAGAGGAGGCATTTCTTCTCTCCACCCGACGCCGGGCTCGCTGAGGCGGTCAACCAAGACGCGGATAATGTCGAGTATACTGAGGACGAAGAGGTACTCGCCGTCAAGCGCATTTCTGGACTTCCGTTGATATGTCCTACCAGAAAGCAGTGCGGCGCAAAATTGACATGCGCGTCTTGACATTGGTTGTTAGCAGGTGCGTTTCTATCCTCGACGTACCCGGAAGGGTAGCGGATGCTGACGTTCGAAACACTTGCCGTGATTAGCTATATCTGTGAGCAGCTACCCCCTACCCCCAGAGTACTGTGCATTAACAGGGACATTATACACCCACAGTCAACCAATTCGGTAAGTTCCTCCGCCTCGTGCCCGATCCTTCCCCTCGAAGTTGTCACTACGGGGATTAGCCCCAGAAAAGTCGTGGGGCGCCGTACGGCTACACGAGGGGCATTGGCCCGTATTCCTCGCCGGAACAGGCTGAGAAAATGACCGACACTGGATTCCTATTGTCATCCTGTCTACAACGTGGTTCAAGTCCGGAATTCTACTTATCCGAGTCACTTGCTTGATAACAATCTGTGGTTATACAGCGCTTAGTACTCTATTTTCGGAGTCCCAAGGCTGTCTCCGGTCCTGAACCAGGAATCCAGTTCTGGTCATTTTCCTATCCTGTTGCGCTAAGAGAAATGGGCGATTGCCCGTCGTGCTACCTTCCTAAAGGTTTTTCACCGATTTCTCTCCACTGAAGAAAAGGCAACTACTCGTCTCGATTTTTCATCGATTTGTCCTGCATTGAAAAGGCGCTAATCCCCGTCGTGTGTACTTTGTTGATGGTTCTTCGTACAGATCGTACAAACATGTGCGTTCACATACTCGCCGAATAACTCCTGATCCGAACTGACATTATCTTGCCTGCATATAGCGGCAATGCGCATGTCATCAAGGCCTTTAACGAGAATTTTGTAGGGTCATCTGGCACTGAACGAACGCCCTCTACTCATGCAGTGAACGATCGGTTTAGGGTATTACGGACAATAACAAGTGGACGCTCGCGTTGAGCATCTTCTATGTCGGATATTGTGCGTGTATCTAGTCGCAGCACTGTTGCGAACCGCGGACTGACCCGGCGCCGAATAGGTATCCTGGAGATGCCGGCAAATGGTACGTCTTTATCCCACCTCCTTCCGACGTATAAGGCGCGGTGCTAACCTCGGACAGTCCTCCAACGGTACATTGGCGCCAATCGCTTGTTCGTGAAGTTGTGTTACTTGCTCTCGGATTGAAGGCTGAGCCCATGTTAGCTTCTTTCTGTCGCTGTCATGGTGGGGCATTGCATCACTGTCCTTCGTCTACGCGAAGGGGTACGCGGGACTCCTCGTTCTGCGGTATGCTCTAGCTCTTTTTTTTTTTCTCGAGATGAAGTTCTTGCTGATGTATAGCATCGACAGGGTGCTTCTCGGGATCGGTGAAGCCGGGTACTATGCAGGAATGATTTACTATCTGTCTTTCTGGTGAAGCTTGCACAGAGTTTACGTCCGTTTCGTCTTCTATGCTCACTATATGTGCTTTCAGGTACAAGAGATCGGAACTAGCGATGAGGATCAGGTACGACCTTCCCGATACCAAATCATCACAATCCCTCCTCGCGTATCTGACATGAGTGGCGTACAGTCTGTGCATGACCGGCACACTCCCTGGTGCTATCGGGGTATGTTTGAGCATGTTCGCTCCAGCTTGATACGGATGATGCTCACCGTCTACACAGGGCCTTCTTGCCTTTGGCCTCGTTCGTGCACACACATCACTCCTCACCGGGTACGTTCTATCGCTTCACTTCGGCCCGTCCACATGCTCACCCTACTCGGACACTCTAGATGGCAGTTCCTCTTCCTTGTACGTCATCCGTTCGCCGCCCCTCGCGTTCGCATTTCCTGACCGTCCATCGCCAACCAGATCGAAGCGATCCCGACGCTCGTCATGGCCGTCGCGGTCCTGCTCTACCTGCCGTCCTTCCCGTTCAGCGCGACGTTCCTCACCCCACGCGAGAAGGCGATTGCGCAGGCGCGCCTGAACCGCGACCATCGCCCGCAGTCGCACGGGGGCATGAACGGCTGGGCGGGCTTCAAGGCGGTCGTGAACGACCTGAACGCGTGGGCGCTCATGATCATCTACGCGAGCTGTACGTTCCTTTCCTCTGGGCCTCCGCGCTGCGTAAAAGCGACTGCATCTGACGTCCGAACCTCGTGTGTGCAGTCAATGTTGGGGTTGCTACGATCTCGTACTTCCTGCCTACCGTGCGTGCATCCTCTCTTAACCTATGATACGATCCCCCCGACTTACATGCACTCGCTGTGCAACAGCTCATCAATGAGCTCGGGTTCAGCCCGCTCTCCTCGCAAGGCCTGACCGTCGCGCCCTACGCCGTCGGCTGGTTCATGGTCTTCTTCCAGGCGTGGCACAGCGACCGCACGCGCGACCGCGGGTACCACATCATGCTCTCCACCGCGGTCTCGTGCGTCGGGTACATCGTCCTCGCCGCGCTCGCGGGGCGCGGGACGAGCGCGCGCATGATCGGCGGGCGGTATGTCGCGCTGTTCCTCGTCGTTGGCGGGAACTATAGCTTGTTCCCGCTCGTCATGTGAGTTCCGGGTCATCCTATGGCTTGGTTGCGCATTTCAAGGCATCCGCTGATATGCATGGTACCGTAGGAGCTGGGCGGCGAACGTGTTCTCGCCGACGTCTAAGCGCGGCGTCGGGACGGCTTTCATAGTGTCTATCTCGAACTGCGTGTCCATGTGCGTCCCTACCGTCATTTCCCTCTATCTCACGTAGCGCCTCAGTCTGACACCTTCGCAGCGCATCTCCCCAGATCTACTTTGACGCAGAAAGGGACTATAGGGATGGGCACGCCATCGCCGCAGCGTCAGTCACCCCCCTCTCTCCTCGTCTTCTCTCAGCTCGCGCGCCATGCTGACTGGGATCATATCGATTGGGACACTCGAACAGGTGCCTATTTGCGTCGTTCATGGCCGCGTTCCTGCTGCGCACGCGTCTCGCGCGCCTCAACCAGCGGAACGCAGAGAAGGTGCGCGCGATGGCCGCGGGTGGGGCACAGGACGCCGGCTCTGAGCACGTCGAGGTGGGTGAGAAGAAGGCGCATGGCCCGAGTAAGGAGGAGGACGAGAGCGCTGCTCAGGTGGGTGGGGAGATTTGGGATAACGACCCTCGTTATGTCTTCATGACCTGAACTGGATGGCCGTAATATGTACCGAGAAGTTTGTATACCGGCGTTTGGTCTTCTGTGATGTCTATGTGGCGCTCATGACTGTACAGTAGTTTCTTGCAAGTGTAGTGCACATCTCTTGGATCTGGCCTCGTGGCGTACCGTAGGCAACAAGCTGTCACGAATTGTGAGAAGACCTGACAACCGTGTCTGTGTGCCGGGCGCTTCGCACCGAGCAACACTTGACACCAATCCACCATATCTGAACGTACCACTGACTACGTCGTCGCCGGCGCGTTATAGACCTCGAATATACCAGCCGTCTCACTAGCATGCAGTTCAACGGTTGGATCTGTAGACAAGATCTAAACTCCAAGACCCGTGGGTCACTGAGCAGCCTAAGCCAGCGTGGCGCCACATTCAAAAGCGCTTACTCACGCAGGAGTCATAAGCAGCAGTAAGCAGTCGGTGAGAACATATTCTCCGGGAATCTCGGCCTTGGCACTCTTCTCTCTTTACCGTCTTCGAGCATCCGGGATCTAGAGTAAGTGTGCATCTAACCAAAGCGTCAGATGAATAGCTTTCATATGAGCGTGTTCAGGCCTCAGAGATCCAGAATACCCGCGGCGTCAATTTTGGGTGAGTATGAGAGTATGCGAACGACTCAAAGATTCTTCAGAGGATGCGTCCTTTCCATTCATGATTCCCAATGCCCATGCGGGATGTAATCGTAGAACACATATCGGAATATGAGGCTCATCGTATGATTCGTTCGATAGGTACACACAGGATCAGGACGTCACGCCGATCCAGTTCAAGTTCCTGAAGGACCTATTTCTTCCCATCGTTGGTCATCGGCATGGATATCGAGGAGTCAGTCTCTTTCTCTTTGGGACCATTGGAGAATTTCTTACATATTTTCTACAGATTCCGCAAAGCAGGCTACCAGGCGATTGACCGGATCTGCGACTACTTTGCATCCCTCCAGGAACGCCCGGTGGTATCCCAAGTTCAGCCAGGCTATCTCGTAGATGCGCTGCCTTGTAGGCCTCAGCTATCACATGTTCTTCCGGTTTGTTAACGAAATTACCTATAGCGAGTCCTCCGGAGGCCCCTGAAGACTTCAGCTTGATCGCGGATGACTTCCAGAAGATGATCCTGCCAGGTAGTATTCGGCCGCACTACACATGAATACCCGTGCTGACAATTTTGTTGCTATCTTACGGATAGGGATTACAAACTGGCAGCATCCCAACTTCTTTGCGTACTTCCCGACCGCTTGCAGCTTGGAAGGTATCATCGGGGACCTATACTCCTCTAGCGTCTCCAACCCTGGGTTCAACGTTAGCATTGCATCGCGCTCTCTCCATCCCATCCAGGCTGGATCGCTGATTATGTGCGAAACAGTGGCTGAGCAGCCCGGCATGCACGGAGCTGGAACAGGTCGTGATGGACTGGTGCGCGAAGCTCATCGGTCTCGGCGACCACTTCTTGAACAAGTCTGGCGTCGGCGGCGGCGTCATCCAGGTATTTGCTCTCTTGCGTTCGTTTCTTCCTGAGCCACTCAATCTAGGCTACTAGACGACCGCTTCTGAGGCATGCATTGTGGTCTGCGTAGCTGCTCGCGCACGCTACGTCCGCGAGAACCCCGACGTGAAGCTCGAGGACCTCGTCATCTACACGACGACGCAGACCCATTCGCTTGGCGTGAAGGCTGGCTTGGTTCTCGGACTGGAGGTGCGTGCCCTCCCGGTCAAGCCTGAGGATGAGTATGGGCTGCGAGGGGAGACCTTGCGTCAAGCCCTCGTGGAGGATCACGCGAAGGGGAAGCGGCCGTTTGTCTTTAGTACGTCTCTACTCCCCATAGCGTCGTACATGCTGCTAATCCTTGTCACTTAGTCGGGACAGTGGGCACGACGTCTTCGGGTGCGGTAGACAACTTGGAGGAGATCGGCGAAGTATGTAGGTGTCGGCTTCGGTCTTAGCGCTGACCCAAAGAACGGTAGTTGACCTGAGATTCAGTGCAGGACCATCCGTCCATCTGGCTCCACGTAGACTCTGCGTGGGCGGGCGTCGCGATGGCTTGCCCCGAGTACCGCGCGTTCGGAAAGCTAGATGCCATCAACAAACACGCGGAGTCCTACGACACTAACTTCCACAAGGCAAGTACAGTATTGGCTGGGACCCCTTGCTGAGCTGATGCAACCCGCATGATCCAGTGGGGTCTGGTGAACTTCGATGCTTCCATGCTCTGGGTGCGGAGCAGGAAGAACTTGACGGATGCTCTTGATGTGACGCCGGAGTTCCTGAGGACGAAGCAGCATGACGCCGGTTAGTCGACTTGGCCACAGATTCCTTACATTATCTAAACGCTACCTCTAGGCCTCGTTGTTGATTACCGAAACTGGCATCTCGGCCTTGGCCGTCGTTTCCGCTCCCTCAAGGTTTGGTTCGTTCTCCGCAGGTATGGAGTAGAGGGCTTCAGGAAGCATATTCGCGAGGTAGTATGCTCTTCGGTTCCAGGACAAAGCAGCGTTCTGAACATAGCATCCTCTACAGGGCGTCGAGCTTAACGAATACTTCGCCTCTCTTGTCCGCGCCTCGCCCGCCTTCGAGCTTGTGACGACCCCAAGCCTTGCACTCTCCGTCTTCCGACTCACGCTGCCGTCCTCCGCCACTTCGGAGCTCGAGGGCAAGGACGAGGCGTCGATGCGCACAATCCAAAACGAGTTGAACCGCGCGTTCCACACGCGTGTCTCCGCGCACTCGGATAAGATCTTTCTGACTCAGACAATGCTCAACGACACGTTCTGTGTGCGCTTCGCAGTGGGGGCGCAGCGCACGCGCAAGGAGCACGTCGACGCCGCCTGGGAGCTTATTCAGGAGAACGCACGCGGGGCCACGGAAGAGTGGTTGCAGCAGAGGACGAAGGCGTGACGGTGTGAGCGGGTAGAAACCTTGAGAGGCATATATGTACAGTATGGTACCAACACACCGCGAATATCGTAGACAATCAACTACATTGCTACGCATGATTAATTGATTACGTGCGTCAATGCCTGATGTGATCGACCTATAGGTTTGTAGTGTTTACCCGGCTTGGTGTTAGTACTGGGAGACGCTAGGAGGACAAAACTAGAGCAAATCGCAAGGCAGCTATGGCGTCGATATTACGATCTCAGTTAGTCAGTGGCACAACACAGGAAGATGGGATTGACTGAGGGCGTGCACACTGCACTGGCATTGGAGCAAACAGAAGCGAGCGCGGCCTTACTCCCAATGCGAGCCTGAGGGTTGACGACCAAGCCAATCAAGTTGCGCAACATACCTATGTATGAGCGTGCCGCGGTAAGTAAGTGCCTGTAAGTAGTACTTGAGTAATCTACTTACTTTATATGGTGTGTCTACTACCCGTCTCTTAGGCGCTTCTTAGACCTTGCTATTGATACCGCCACTGCGGATCCCTGCCATCAACACGACCAATTACCGCCATCAAGCTCAAAATGGTCACTTTGCGCGTCTCTCATGGCCAGCCATCTCGCCCTCTGGAAGTCCGTGAAGCAGACCATTCGACTACCAGCTTTTCAGAGATCGCTTCCGAGTCTGCCGGAGTCACAGGGGACAAAGTGAAATGTTTGGAAGAAAAATATGGCAAGAATATGGCAGGAAATGATAACGTGTTCATGCCATTTTCTCCGCGATGACATCAGAACTCACACGGCATTAATATTCATCATTTTCCAGGCCATATTTGTCCGATGTTCTCGTGAGTTACACGGCATGTTTGTGAGAAAAGTTCCTGGCATGTTATTTGGCGTGTTCCCAAGAGGGAACATTGAGAGAAAATGCGACCCATTCGCGCCATGTCCTGCAGGGGAATCAAGGCAAAAACATGTCGCCGGGAATATGTCACATATCCTCGGGCTGATCCTCCCATTTTGGACTACAAAACATGGCAAACTGAGTCGCAACATTCCTGGCATGTTCCTGCTTCATGTTCTTCCGATAAACATGCCGAGAAAATGCCACACGTTTTTGCCATATCAAGGAGAGCAAAATGTCGAGAATATGTCGAGCGCTTATTCACACATTTTTGCCATGCGAGTGGTCATGTTCTTGCAGAGGAACATGGCATGAACACGT